>APFE030698232.1:207092-245779 GCA_000404065.3 Pinus taeda | reverse complement strand
AACTTTCAGCTAAACACCAGCAAAACATCAAGCAACACAGAGCTTTGGAAATTCCATCATCCTTTGTATTACTTCTCTAAGAATTACAGTAAAAGAGCAGCAGAATAGATATGAATAATCTCTTACATCCAAGGTCCAACCCCTGCTAACTAACGCGAGGGGGAATATATAGAAGTGTCTTATACAAAATATCTCAGGTATTGAGTCATCTGAGAGATAAATATCTACTTTAACTCGTACAGGAGTAGTAGATAAGAAGTTATTACAATTTTTTAATACAACATAAGTGCTCTTTACTCCTGTCAGAAAATTTTGACCTTTGGAGCTCACTGAGTCGGTTGGGCGCTTTGTTATAACTGCTGAATGACGTGTCTGTTCAGCTCTGTCCTCCTGTAGCTTCTCGGCCTTGTCACCTGTGGCTGCCAGTGCTGCTGTGGTGGCCGAATATTTGTGCTGAGTTGGCTCAGCCTTTTTCTACATACCTGCTGATGTGTCTTTATCTTCCTGTGTATGAAAACTTAAATATTTTCAAAAAGTAAAAACACAATTACTGACTTTGATTTAACAGTAATTGTATCAAATTATCCCACACATCCTGTGTAGGCAATTGATGCCTCAAAATTGACCCCATGGTCTCATCTGCCTCTGTGTACTTGTAAAAATGGAGAGGTTCATCAAACAAGTGTGTGATTTCATTCATAATAAAAAATAAACTTTCTACCCTGTTGAAGAGGGTCTGCCCTGTTACTGGTCCTGTTTCTGCTGATGAACTAGCTGCCTCTGAAATTTGATTTCCAGCAAAAGTGTTCACTCTCTTGGCATATTTTTCATGTGAGAGAAACTTTCCTGATGGCTCTAGCACGCTAGGAAGACCCTTGTTTTGCAATGCCATGAACCTGTTCTGGAATTTGTTGATATCTGCTTGCATATCCTGGGTCCTTCTTTCCAGGGTCTGAATCAGGTTTCTTAATGTCAGGACCCTTTTGATCAGTGAGATGGTCTCCGTCCTGTTTCCAATTCCCATTTTGATGAGCTGGGAGCTTGTCCTGTAATTTAGCACATTTATCATTCTAGTGGCAATCTCAGGCATATTGCCTAGAGATGCCCTTGCCTGTTGAATCTCTCTGTGTGCTTTCCCAATGAGCGTTATTTGCTCATGGATGGCTTCAATTTACTCCCATTGGTCTGTGATGGACTGGCCAATATTGGCCCACAGAACCCTTTTGAGCTCAGATGTCACCTTGTCTAGAGTGAGCTCTTTTTCTAGCTCAATTATTCTTTTCTTAAGAGCCTTTACCTCCCTCTCTCTTTCAGCCACATTCTGCTTGGACTTGTCATATTTTTCATTGATTTTTGCCAGAGTATCTTTGGCATGATTTAACTCTGACATCTGAGACTCCAAGACTTGAATTTCATTCCTCAGCTTTTGCATATCAAGGCTTTCAGCCTGCTCTGTTGTTGGTGCTGAGGTGGATGGTGCTGCTTGTTGTATCTGCTGGCTGGGAGGGGAAGTGGTTTGAGGGATTTCCTCCAGGTTTATTGTTTCTGGAGGAGGTTGTGAGGTTTGCCCTGCCTCTTTTTGCTGTAATGCTGCCTGCAGGGTAGCCTCTGATTCCTACAGTTTCTCTTGGGTGTGGATGAGCTCTTTGTATAATGTCATAAGCATAGCAGCTGCATCCTTATCTTGTCTGAGCTGGGAAATCTCTTCTGTTTGAGGATGAAGAGTTGATGGGATCTTTATCATTTTTCTCAATGTTTCCATATCAACATCCCTCAGCTTCAGAATTTCCTGCACTGCCTTGACATCTTTAGGATCATGTCCAAGCTCTATTATGATTTCCTCCAGAGATTTGATCCTATTGTCTTTAGCTTGAGAGGAAGCCCTTTCCAGCTCAAGTTGTGCAGTGGTGTTATTCAGGCTATTTTGTAGCCTATAGCTCACCAGGGTCTTATCTGCCAAGGTGGCATACACCATCTCACCCGTTTGTTTGTGTAGTTCAATTTGATCCATCGGGTGGATGTCCTTGGATAGGACCTCAAGATTGGCCCTGATATAATCTGCAGCTGACTATGCTTGCTGCACTGTTGGTGTAAAATGGCTCATAATCATTTTTCCTTCATGTGCATCATATGCAGACATGAGTCTTTGCTGGTTCGTAGGGGCCATTTTCAATTGATGATTATATAATTGCAGCTTTAAAGGTTCATTTCTGCTTTTGATGTCCTTAAATTTCTGCTTAATACTTTTATCACCTTCCCTCCTTTGACCTGAGGAGCTAACTTCTCCTCCTGCTGCCCTATCTTCCTCTTGTTGGAAGGAGCTGGCTGAGGCCTCCATGCTGGGCAGGCCTGTACCTGAAGTCTGCCCCATTGGCATTTCTTCTTTAGAAAAAGGATTTAGCCTTTGCCTCTTCTCCCCTTGGGTTGGTGATGCAGTAAGGGGAGTCTCTCTGTCTCTTTTTTTGTTCACGTCCTCCCTTTGAGGGGTTTGGAGGACGGAAGAATCAATCCTTGAATCTTGCCTGGGGGGTGCCATTTGTGTTGGTTGCTGCTGTGTGGCCATTGGCGCCTCTACTGTCTGTTCCCCCTGTACCTGTTGCTCCTTTTGCTGTTGTACTGTTGGGGTGGTTGAACCTATCCCTGTTGTGCCTGTTGCTCTTCCATCTCCTTCTCCTTGCCTTTGCTCTGAGCTTGGCTTGTAGTTTGGACTGCCTCTTGATGTGCTGTAGAGGATGAGGCAGCTACTCCTGTTTGAGGCTTTGGCAGAGCGAACACCTGTGAAGGAAGTTCCAAGTCAGCCAATTTCAGAAGATGTCTTCTAGCTCTCTCATTCAGTTCTTCTTGTGTGACCAGCTCCTCCAGTGTGCCCCTTTTCCATTTTGGTTGATTGGAAAATTTTTCAATGTGGGGCAAACTTACATGGTCATAACTAGAGAGCTTGTATTTGAGCCTTCTGAATGATATGGAGTGATTGGGGTCATAGGGCTTCCAGAGGAAGCTGGTCTTCAGGCCAAGGCATTCTAGCTTTCTATCAACTTCTTTCCAGCCTTCCCTTTTGTTCAAAACAAGGTGGCCCAATTGATTTTTCACCTTTAGCTGTGCCTTCTTGCCCTTGCCTGCAAAGTGTACCATATCAGCATTCCCAAATTGCCTGAAATATTCAAGGGAAAACAGTCTCATGGGCACATACTTGGGCAATCTGTATGGGGGTAACTCACACCCATATATTCTGATTACGGTGTCGTTTTGGTAAAAGTACCAATCCCCAATGCTGTACACTTTGGATAACTGCAGGATTCTCTGCATCTCATCAGTCAGTCTTGGATGAGGCGAGCTTAAGAATAAAGACATGGCTGGGTGAAGAGGTCTATAAATTCATAGTAGGTGTATGGAGAGTAGGCTCTGCAATGAAATACTGAGGTCTAGTACACCACTGACCTTGGATTGCCTTGTGCATCCGTTCTCTTGACAATGCAGGAGAACTTCTCATGTTGATAATATAGAATGAGGTGGTAGATGTAGGAGGTGTATCTGAACACCTTCTCTCTTGATAGGTTCAAAAACTGCTCATGCATCTTATCTGATATGTATGTGGCATAATCATAATAGATTGGAGTTTTGCTAGGGGAAAACATAGTCATCATCACCAGTACCGTTTCATCAATGAATTCAACTGATTTGTACCCCAAGATGGAACTGATCATGTCTGCAAGATCTACACCCAGTTGATTGAGGTAGCCATCAAAAATAGGATTGTACAACACAGTGTCAGAGTTTTTAATAAACAATTGGTTGAGCTTTGTGACTTGTGCATCTATCAGCATCCTAGCTCCTTAGTTTATCAAATCTAACAGAGACAAGGGGATCAATTTCTTATGAGTTTTGAACTGTAGAATCTCTCTAATGGCTTCAGGGGTCATGTAGAATACAACTGAGCCTGAAGGGTCAAGCACAGCTCTTTGAATGGGGTCATAGTAGACAACACATAGATGAATCAGGTCAGGGAATTGGTTGACCTGAGGGAGCTTGAAAATTGGGAGGAAGGAATCCCAAATGCCTAATATGTCTGTCCCTTCCACATGTTTGGCCTTAAGCTCATTCAGCAGGTGGAGGTGGAACTTGCTGCGTGATGAGGAGTCTTCTGAGATTTGGTAGTCCAAGTCTACCAAATCCTGCCATTCCAGCTCTCTCTGAGGGGCATTCAAAGGGGCAACATTGAGAGCCATAGGTGCAACTGGATTCTCCATCATTGCTTGGATTGTTTTGTATATGGACTGTTGTTTCTTCGACTAAAAAATAGGAAAGAACGCTGCCTGAGTTAAGAGGTGAATGGAGAAATGAAGGGTAACAGGGCAAGTTTACAGTGATTGGAATATTGTTTCAGTTACTTGGGAAGGCAAATCTCTGTCTTTAACAAACCTTGTTCAATAGTTAAATGTAGGTTCTGGGTTCTGTTCACGACTGCGTGAACGAAAATGCAGGATTTTCACTGAAATTTTAGTCCAAATAGGCTCGGCTAATGAATTTCGACCGTTAACTTTTCAAGTGGGAGCTGGGTGCAGGTAATTTTCTGGTGAATTATGTGTTTATAGTGCCTTAAGTGAGTTTTTTGTTATTACAGACAAAAATCCAGTTTTGAGAAGACTTGCAGGGAGAAATACCTGGTATATCGATGGGCCGGGTCACCAATGCAGGTGGGTAGGCGCGCGGAAGGTCTCCTAGTCGATTCTGAGCAAGTTGGTGCAATTGGTTGTAAATTGCATGCAGAGAGCGCAACAATAGTTTTTTCCAAAAGTGAAAAAAGAATGCGAAAAATAGACAAAATATGGATTTTTTGGGTCATTCCCGCCTTTTTTGGCTGACGTCAGCATGACGTCACCAGATGGGTCAGGGTCGGATGATGTCATCAGGTGACGTGGAAGCCTATGACTGGTCCACGGGGGTGGTGAGGTGGCAGACAGGTGGAGCAATGGTGGACGGGAGTTGTGGACGCGGCGATGACGCAGGCGGTGAGGCGGCGCTGACGCTGGCAGATAGGTGGCGCAATATCGGGCCGCTTCTTATACGGAAAGGAATCGGTCAGAGGGGGCTCCGATGCATTTTGGGGGCGACGCGTGGACCCGGCCTGATGTCAGCGTCTGACAGATATCAGATGATATCTGTCCGACGTCGGGGCCGGTCGGATATCAGCGTCGACCGTCGGATGGAAAGAGGTTGATCGGACGGTCGACGGGCCACTAACTTGCACGGGTGATACGGCATCAGGCGGGGATTAAAATAATATTTTTCATGGTATTTGCGCCCAGCGGGACCCTTAGGGATATTTAATAATTTTCATTGGTTTGTAATGTATTTCTACAAAGGTGGATAAAATCTCGAAACTTAGGAAAAAATGGGTTTTTGATGCAATTTCTTTTGCAAAGTCGCATATGCCTCGGAAATTTGGATAAATGGGTTTTTTCGTATATAAAGCTCACAAAGGCCTCCAAACTTAGGATAAGGCAAACAAAATGGGTTTTCAGGGTATTTTTGCCTTTTGGGTGGGTTAGAAGGTTGCAAAGGGTTTTTCCAAGGTTTTTAGGGAAAAATGAAGGGTTGGCTAGGTAGAAAGAGTTCTGATGGAGACAAAAAGGTAAGGCTTGGGTGCTTGAGCTAACCAGGTGTTAATTCAATTCCCTAGTAGTGAATCATATGGTTATAATTCCAAGGAGGGGGTATTTATAAAATGCTTAGGGTTTATACACCATGGTGTTATAATATTATGGGAAAGAGAAACATAGGGAGCTAGATAATAAAAGTTAGAGGTTAATATGGAGGGAGAAGGTGAATGAGGAGTGATATTACTAAGTTTCCTTGAAAACAACTTAGTTTAAAGAGTAGATCAAAATGAAAATAAATTTGCACAAGAAATGTGGCTTTTAAAGGCAACAAGGACCAACATAAAACCTTGAATCTCTTTGATAAACACACCTGGTGAAGGGATGTTAGTAATGAGTGATGAATCAGGAAAAAAGGGAAGTTAGTCATGCTTCATGATTTTGTTTTCCTTGTATTTAATCAGCAAAATTCAGCTTGGTAGGAACACCACTTCTGCAACCCCATCAACCTACCCAACTACTTGCCTAACATTTTTTGTTTCTTCTTGGAGGGTGCACTTGGACTTGCAGACCCTTTATGTGCCTTTTCTTTTCCATTGGCTTTTTCCTTTGATTTCCTATCTAGCACTACCCTTATTTCTTCCAAGGCCCCAGATTAAGCAGTTGGGAAACTTAGTTTCTCTGCCTAACTACTGATCTGCCAAGATTAAATAGTTTGGACAGATTTCTTTCTCTATTCTACAACAAAAATTGAAACATGGCATGATCCATATTAGACTGTTGGACCATCCATCAAAATTAAATAGACATGAAGGCATGTACACACCTTGCCTTTCCTTGGAAATATGGGATCTTTGAATCAGCAAAGCAGAGCATATTTGGCATTTGAATTTGTCAATCATGAAATATGAAACCTATTGGTATAGGTATCCAACAGTATCAAAGCCAAGCATACAAATGAGCGACAAAGGGAAGAGGAAGATTGTTGATCACATGGAGGAGGAGAAAAGTTGCAAGTTTAAAAATTGACCAAGCATATGTATTTAATCTTTATTCTCTAATAAATGAAATATATATAATAAGGGGTTTTGAGCAGTTTCTTTCTCCTATATAAATCCATGTGGATGTGTGATGTTTCCTTTTGCATTTCTATGGCTCTTATTCTAGATGGTCAATTACTTTCCGCACATCAGTAGAGTAGCTTCAAGTATTTTGATTTAGTAAATTTAATGAGAAGTATTGAATATACACATTAATTTCTAAATGGTATCATAGTTGGAATCACTATAGAGTAGAGATTTCATAGTTTTTATTATAGGAGGTTCGAATTTGAAGATCAGGGTTGGAGGTTTTATTCAAGGGTGAGAAGATAGATTTCAATAGAATAAGGATCGAGTATGTCCTTGAGGGAAGCTTTAATTATGGTGTATGGAAGGACTGCAAGGAGGTAGTACTAGAGGATAATGGGTTGAAGGAATTCATTGATAAGGATATTGTAAAAACATCAACATTTGATGTTAAGGATCTAGCATAATGGAAGAAGTGTGTTGCCAAGGCGAGGGGAATCATATTGGAGGGACTATGAGACCTATTGTAGTGGCTACAACCACCATCCAAAATTTTTCCTTAGCCTATTTTGGAGCCTCCCAACCAACCTTTCACAACACTTTGTCTTGCTTAGTCATGTACATAAGCTTCATTGTGTTTCATGCACAAAGGCAGCCTGTCAATCACAGCTTGATCTACCTCCCTCACAAGTTGTTCACCTGGACTTGGTCCAACAGTAGGCTGAGTAGCTTTCCCAAGAAATTGTGCATTTCTGGAGTGCAACCAACCTTCCCTCAATAAATTGTGCAATTTTGTACGGTAGCCTCCTAGGCTCCTAGATTTTGCAATTCTGCCAGCCAACACTCCCTGTAGAAATTGCACAAATTTCCCTAGCAAGGTTGCTCAGTCAAGAATTTGTGCAAATCTTGGCAGAAGTTAGTTGGTTTGCCTAGAAATTGTGCAAACCTCTTGGGAAATTACCCCAACTCCCAATGAGAAATGCACATTTTTCTCAAGCAGTTGAGTAGCTGCATGCATGAGTAGTCCGGTTGACCGGTTCCAGCTGAGATCAAGGAAACTTCACTTTCATGTATGCATGACTTGTTCTTCCTAGAATAACAAAAGGAAACATGCAAAGCCATCCCATGATTCAGGGAGCTATTTTTAGCAGCCAAAGTCTACATGCAAACATTTTGTAGAAGTTCCCCCCCAATGTCGCTTTTTCCTAGATTTGCAGCATGCGCGTCATGCACCCAAACTTATTTATTCGATGCATTAGAGCTCATTCTTTCATGTCGATCTTGGAGATCTGATAGTCCATAGTACATCGAGGACTCTTTGATACATCCAGCTCAACTATTCATGGGTAAGTGGCATCAACTTGTCTTTTTCAGCATTTTTGTCGCTTTTTGTGTATTCACTTGTGTGAGAATGTTTTCTTGATTTCTTTCAATGCTTGCAATCGTTTACATGTACACTAGCTTTTCCTAGTCATTTTTTGTTTCTATATCATTGTTGCATGCATGAAACTATTTTGCATGAACGTTCGCCCAACCAGTGAACTACTTCACCAACATTCATGTTGATCTGTTTGTTGAATCTTTCATTAATGTTTTGTATGCACTGTCAAACACTTTTGCTATCACTTAGTGTTGCCATGCAGTCACTGTCTTATTTTCTTTCAATTGCCTATCGACAAGTTAGGCCAACCTTGGCCTAGACTCGGCCTCACTAAGGTTGCATTGCGCGATCTAGGGGAGGAAGGTTCTGCCTTCCTCTCCAAAAATGTTCATTTTTTCCAACACTCGCCTCTAGGACTATTTTGCGCATTTCTAGAGGACATTGACTGTTGGCCCAGGAAATTGTGCAATTCAGTTCCTAGGCTTATAGTCCTTCCCAACTGGAATTGCACATTGCACAATACCAGCAGCCACCAGTCAGTCCAGATTATGCATTGTACAGATCCAGTAGCCAGTCCTACCTCCTTGACAACCCATACTACCTTTTGCATAGTTCTGGCAGCCATTCACCCAGCCTCCTAGAAGAAATTATGCAATCTTACTCATCCATTTCCCAGTTATGTGTTGTCTCACTCCCCAGAATTTTCATTGTTTTCATTGATAGATTTCTTTCCATGCATGTTTCTTGTCTCCGACTCTTTTAGGTGTTCATATATCTCAATGGCTTCCAAGAGAACAGGATCTCAAGACACTTATGGAACTTCAAGTGGAGCAGTAGCTTAGCAAGTGTCCTCTAGACTGCTGAACTATGGAGATACAAAGTTGTATCTAGATAAGGCCATCAAATTGAAGTGGCAAGAAGTCAATGAAACATTTGCAGGAACTTTTGGGGAACATCTTGAAGACTGTCAGGTGTACATGAACATTCACAAGTCTGGCTTGTACCAGATTGCATGCAGATATCCTGTGTTCGCATGCGCGTAGATGATACACTGAATTGCCTCACACTAATCTTGAGACAATTACCTTGAGCAGTGTTAGTGGAATGAATCTTGCAACCTTATGGGAAAAGGATTATGATGATATGCATCAGATGTCAAAGCCAGTGACTATCATGGAGACCCCATTCAGCTTATCTAATAGTAGTGCTAACTCCAAAGACATTCTGAAGGATTAGGTGAAGGAACCAGCTCATTTCAGGAAAAACCCAACTAGGTCTACAAGACAAAGATACTAAGGAAGGTGTACTAATACTTGATCATATTTTCTTATCGACTGTATGGTCAAGTAAGCATAGAAACGTTCCCACAAATTTGGGTAGTTGCACTAGACCAAGTGGCTAGAGAAGGAAAACCATGTAACTGGTTTGACATACTGGCTCATCAACTGAGGGAGCAAGTCATGAAGGCTTGACAGTCACCTGGAGGTATGCATGCAGAGATTTACATGTCCACCTACATCCTAGATGTAGTTTATGCCCGAAAGGAATTCCCAAGAATGGAGTGGGCATGGTCACTGACGGAGACTGCTCTGAACACATATTTCAAGTTATTGTCCGAATGCACCTTCAAAGGAGCAATCACATGACTATCCAATCATTTTTTTTTCCCTTTGTACAAGATGATATTCAAACAAGATCCACACTACATCTCAAAGGAAGTAATGGAGGCATTGATAGGCATTGCAGATTGGTATGCCTCACTATTTGGTACTTTCATCTGAATGTTTAGTGCATAGAAGCCTCTGCATGTTCTGCCAAAGTTTTCCTTGGACATACTTGTCATCTAGGAAGTAGCATATCACATCACTGTAGGACTGACAACTAGACTGCAACGGAAGAAGAAGGCACCTTGGCCCACTCTTCCATTGCGAATTGGGTTATATGATATCCAAAGTATCAAGCAAGAGGGTGTCGAAGCAGAACTAATGAAGAAGTAGCCATTCAACCTCCAAAGTTACAATTCGTATGACCCACATTACATTGTGAAGTATCAGTGCATGAGTGTTCAGTCCAACTAGATCTATGGGGAATTTCATTGGGTCGAGGAGGACCCACGGAGATATTGCTACATTTTCTCCAGACCCAATAAACCGGTCGGTTTCATTGTGGAATGGTTAGAAATGTAGCATGAAGAAACGTCATAGAGAGCACCAGTAGTAGCAGTAGTGGCAGTAGTGGTAGCAGAGCCAAGCATATGAATGAGCGACAAAGGGAAGAGGAAGATTATTGATCGCATGGAGGAGGAGAAAAGCTGCAAGTTTCGAGCAGATCCACTTGTAGAGAAAGCTACTATGGCTATAGAGGGAAAGAGGCAGCAGCACAACAACTGAATCGTGTGAAGGTAGAAGGACAAGAAAAGAATGGAAGAAAAATAGAAGGAGTTGCAAGAATTGAGGAAGAAACTATAAAAGAAACAAGAGCTATTCCAACAGAAGAGGGAAGTGCAAAAACAACAGATACAGCAGGGGGTGCAACATGTGGAAACAAATGAAGCAACGCCCGTAGAAGTAGTTTATTCATTTAAACAGCTAGCATTAGGTGAACAAGGTGAACCATCATAGGGGCAAGACTTTTCTCATGAGATAGAATAGGCACTTCAATTGTTGGATGCAGATATGGAATAACGGGAATTGGAACAAGACACCGACCTCATGCCTCAACACAAAGAAGTTGACTCACACACTTCAATGAATCTAGATGATGAGCAAGCCTCTGATGACCAAGGAGGCACTGAGATCCGTGGTGATCAGCTGGAATAAGAGATGCACAACATCTCGTTTGATGAATCGCAACATAGAGTTGTGCAGTCTCGCAGAGTGTCAACTCCAGAGGATCAAACATCTCCTACGCAAATTGAAGAATGAGTGATCGTGATTGATGTGTGCAAACATCTAGTTGCCTTGGCCGATGCAACCAAAGTGTATGCCAAAGCCACTAGCTCAAGTGTTCGCTTCTTAATAGTTGAGAATGAGTGAATGGAAAAATAACTACAAACAACCAAGCAAGGAGGAGACTTGGTGACAATGTCCACCCGAGCTGAATGCAAGAAGGCAATACTAGATGAAGTATTGTCTCTTGACACAATTATGCAAGCATTGTACTCCCAAGTTTGGTACCATGTACAAGGCAGTCGCCCATCTCAATGGATGGCAATAGCGATGTTCAAGGAGAGCACACATCTTGATGAACATACATGCTGATGTTGATGACGTGCAAACATGGATGATGAATTACAAGGGAGCCCCACTTCACTTCCCAAAGATGATGAGGCCAAATGTGGTCGAGCTGAAAACACGTATCTGGAGTTAGATCCGAAACTATGAGGACCTCCCACAACTCATCACTAACATGCAGGATTCCCATGCACGAGTATTCAAGATCATGGATGTTTTGATCACACACATACGATCCCATCACTTGGGACTCTCACCCAAGTGAAGACCAAGAAGCAATTCTGACTAGAGATTGACTCGTACTTCGACGAGTTTATGCGCATCACCACCAGCATAGACTTACCTATTGGCGCATACATCATGCACAAGTATGTTGCTGGTCCAACCACATTGAAGACAATGATGCACATGCTTTCATAAGAGTTGGATAGAGGAGCTCGAGTAGTGTACCTGGAAGATATGGAGGCAAAGGTCAAGAATTAGATGGATGTCACCGTGGGACACATGAACACTATCAGAGACTATAGAGCTTGGCATCAATATGTTACTGTTGATCAACATGAGGATGTTGAGCAGATGGACTTCTATAGTTGTCTAAGTCAGAATGATGTCTAGTTTGGTTTGTTCAAGCCATTGTGTTCACATGGATACATGTGCATTGTAATGTTGAGTCATGTCAAGTGTAATTCAAGTGTTAATAGTGGATGTAACATTCATAGAGTAGGTGAAGAGTCATGAGGGTAGTTGAACAATCATAAAGGGGAATGTCAAGAGCCACCCCACCCTTCGCTATAAATAGTCCCTCATAACTCATTGTATGGGATTTTGGTCAGCCAAGCTTCTGATAAGACTATATTGGAGAAAGCTTGGACAATATTGTAATGCACCTTGGTTTCTCCATTGCACTAAGCTAGTTCATCTCTCTGGAGGAGACGGATGTGGCTATAATGTTCCACTATTGGGGCTAGCAGGTTTACATGGATGTATTGTATGATTGGGAATTACACTTCTTTATATAATAAGAGCTAGTGCATTTTCATGCATATGTTGTTACTGTAGTTGGACTGCTCTGGTTGCTTAGAAATATATGTTGTTTAACTTGTGTAGTTGTGTATGAATTACTTCATATGCGATTATATGAATCTTGTTGCAAATGTGTTGTTGGTTTAACCATCACTTTGGATTGTCAACTGATCTCATTTCCAGCTTGTGATGCATCTTCGCTCATGTGCTCCCTTCTCAGCTGAGTATTGCTACATGTTGTTAAGGGGTGAACTCATCTCACCCCCAATGTGTTAGAACCTTTCATTCACCTTCCTTGACTCACTGCAGTGCTCACACCCTTACTACTGACAAAGTTATCTTACTTTCCTCTGTGCGACATCGCAGTCAAGGTATTACCTTACAACCCAATGCCGGGACTCCTACTCTTATGAAACCAGCTCACAAAAAGATAGAAAAGATAGATGAATGCCTTAGAAATAAGCCTCTTTGAGCGGACAACCTCCTTTACATTACACAAATGAACAATTCTTAGATGAGACAAATGAAAAGACCTCTTTTTTATATATAGGAGTCTAAGGGGTCATAATATAATCAAAGTCGACATAACAATAATAATGTAAGGGCACAATAATAACAATAGTGGCCTTCTATGGGACACAATAGTAACAATATGGGGATTACATGGGTACAACAATATAATAAGAGGGTTGTACTAATAAAAATAAGGGGTTACACTAGTAGTATAGGGGCCTAACATGCCCCTGTCCTTCAAAAAATGTTGTCATCAATGCTTGAGCAGTTCTTGATGCTTTTGTATAAAATTGTTGTCCTCCCATGTGGAATCTTCAGTGGGTAAGTTCTTCCACTTGGGGAGATACTCTGAAATTGATCGATTTCGTAGTTGTCAGGTTCTTGTTTCTATGACTGATCTAGGTTCCAATATGATTTTTCCTTCCTCTTCAAGTTATGGCAATATTATTTGAATTCAGATCTTCTGCAACTTTTGAATGAGTGGCCATACTTCTTCATCCTTCTTCCATTCATCCCTTGCTTCATTTATCCAATTTGGTTGGATAATAGAAATAACACAAAAAATGCTTCCACATCCTCATCCTTTCTTCAGAGTGCATCTGCAACAAAATTTTATTTCCCTTTTCTATAGATGATGTCAAAGTCATAACCCAACATATTTGTGACCCATTTTTTTCTGTTCTTCTAAAGATAATAGTTGTTCTAAAAGGTATTTAAGGCTATCATGATCGATTTTTACCTTGAAGTGCCTTCCCATTCGGTAAGGTCGCCATTTCTTAAGTGCATGTATTATTGCCAACATTTCCTTCTCATAAATAGCTTGCTTGAGATGTAGCACTAAAAATACCCAATCACCTACATCAAAACATTTTTCACTACGATGTTGATCTACCCGTTGTTTCATTCGATTTTGCACCAAAGTGGCATTATCCTTTAAAAGTTGGAGAACTTGTTGTTGATGTTGGATGTGATCTTTCACTACTTGAACCTTTTTCTTCTTGATATGTCCTTCTATCATTAGAGTTTGAGGAGTGCTAATTTCTTCCAACGCTTTACAAGATATGTTCGGATTCATTTCTTGATACTCAATGTGATCTTTCACTTCTTGAACATTTTTTTTCTTGGTATGTCCTTCTATCTGGATAGTTTGAGGAATGGTAATTCCGGCCAATTCATTACAAGATATGGTTGGATTCATTTCTTCCTTATTGATGTGATCTTTCACTTCTTGAACCTTTTTCTTCTTGATATGTCCTTCTATTTTCAGAGTTTGAGGAGTGGTAATTCTTGCCAATGCTTTACAACATATGGTCGGATTGATTTCTTCTTTCTCTATGGTTGGGTCCTGGCATATATCCTCTTCTTTTGATGTTTCTTAATCATTTTCTTCCTCCTCTTCATAATCTATGTAAAATAATTTCTTCTCGGCATAGATATGAACTTTAGTGCATTTTCTATCACAATTGTAACAAAGCCCTTTTTCTCTTTTTTCTTCCAATTGTTGTGGTCACCCTTGTAGGCTATGGAAGGCTAGGAGAAACAACACTTTCATGTTTATAGTTGTGAGGGGTATAATTCATTGTTTCCATAATTTTTATTTCCACTTTTCTTGCAAACCTGAATGCCTTCTCCAATAAATCAGGTTCCTAAAGACGAACCTCATGTTGAATGTTATCCTTTAAAGTCCCTATGGAGATACCAATCCTCTGCTTCTATGGAATATCATTTTCCCTTATATTCAATTTTTGGAAGTCCTCAATGTGCTCTGCCATTGAACACTTTTGTTTGTGATTTATCAATTGGCTAAAGAAGGTGTTTTTCTTTGTATCCTCATAATGTGCTATCATTTCCTCCGTGAAAATTGACCACGTGAAAAGTGGTTTACAAGAACAAAGCCCTTCATACTATAAAAATTGATTTGGTTCTAAATAATTCGATGCAATACATAACTTTTGTAATAATGGTACACCATGTAGATCAAAATATTTCTCCATCTTTAGTATCCAATTTACCGGATCCTTGCTATCAAACTTCCTCATCTCGCTTTTTCTTGATTTTAGGAGCTTGATCTTGAAATGATAGTAACTCTCTAATTTCAGATCTTCTGATTTTGAAATTGCAACCTAAAGTAGTCCTTCGCATCCTCTTTCCAATGCCACCAGTCTGATCGAAATTGGATTCTCCAAGGAGGAGTTATGCACAATCTCCCATGGTGACCTGATTATAGACTAGTTTAGTAGAGCGAACTTGTACGATGTGCCACGTGTCACTGTTTCAACCTTTGGATTTGAAAAATGTATACAAGAAACTATAGTTTGTCCCAGTTCTATAGATTCTGATGAAATTTCAATCTAATGCTCAAAACAAACATTATGACTATTTTCCCTAGGTCACCTGTTTGGAGTGTAATTCGTGAGTCTACAAAAAGGCCAACTTCCTCAGAGCATATCTTCGCAAACATAGAGCTAAAAACTCTAAAATTTGGACCCGAGGTTTAGTCTATTTCAGCCCAAATGGGTTTTGTTTTTAGAGTCTAAAACATCGCATAAAAAAGTTATAGAGAAAATTCCACAATGACCTATTTGGAGTAGCAAAACCCTAGAATCCAAAGCTCTGATACCAAATGTTATGAAACCAGCTCACGAAAAGATAGAAAAGATAGATGAACGCCTTAGAAATAAGCCTCTTCAAGGGGGAAACCTCATTTACATTACACAAATGAACAATTCTTAGATGATACAAATGAAAATACCTCCATTCTATATATAGGAGTTTAAGGGGTCATAATATAATCAAAGGTGACATAACAATAATAATGTAAGGGCACAATCATAACAATAGTGAGCTTCTATGGGGCACAATAGTAACAATATGGGGACTACATGGGTACAACAATATAATAAGGGGTTTGTAATAATAACAATAAGGGGTTACACTAGTAGTATAGGGGACTAACACCTACACCAAATGGTCAGAGGTCTAATTGGGACTTCTTACCGGGGAGATCCCCTTGACATGTTGGTAGGTCTAGCACCATCAACATTTATGGTGCTAGAAGGAGGGTCAGATGACATGTTGTGTCCTCTCATCTAGTTTTGAACCTTTGAATACCTTTCATGGATTCTTGAACTCTTCTCCCGCTGTGGTGTTTTTCGAATTGTGAAGATGTCTCCACGGGGGAGTTTTTTGATCTCTTGTCCAGTTTCACATATGATGGTGAAGGAAAAGTGGTCTGCCCTAAGTACTTACATTACTTTCTTTCTATTCTTCATGAGGAAGATGGGTGTTTTGATGAATAGGCTAGCTTTCTACTTGCACACATGCTTTGGAATCTCCATGTAGATGGTTGCTCAACCTACTGGCTCACAGAGTGCACTCGCTTGAGCACTTTTGTGATCTAATTGAAGACACCTTCTATCATTTTGAGCCAGGCCATCTTGACCGAAAATTGTTTTAGCAATGGAAGGCTCCACATTAATTGGTTATTGAATTTTGGCAGTGCTTCCTTGACTTGCAGTTTCAAGCTCTGGGGAGCTAGATAAAATTTTCTTATCTTTGGGACTAGTTCAAGTATTGCCTTAAGAAATTTTCCCATCCTAGGAAGAAGTTTGAGATCAAGCCTCACTCAACATTCTTCATTAATGGAGCTACACAATCTCATGTAGATGTGATCACTGTCTTGACTGACTTTCCGCCTCCCTCTCATTCAACAGCTCCACCACTGCCAAGTGATGTTGAAGATCATGCTCACACACTTGTTCATATTTCACATTCTCCCAACATCACCTCAGTCAATTTTCATGCAGATTTGGTTATGAGTCCTTTGAGTTCTCATATACATTCTTTTCTATGACCTTTGTCTTTGCACTCGGGTGTTCCTGTAGATGATGTTGTCTTGTGTTCATCCATTCCAGTTTCTTCACTTGTTGTGAATGAGGAACAACCCATTGACGGAGTTGGTGTTGCACAACCAACATGCATTGTCATTCATGAAGAGTATGAGTGGGAGCTTGAGCATCACCAATCAGCGAAGGAAGACTCCCTTCGATCCAAGCCCCCTACATTCTTTCCTAACATCTTTGGTGAACTTGCCATCCATGATTTTGCATGTGTGTCTTCATCCACAGATGCACCCATTATTGATCACTGGTAGGACTCACCAGATGTGGGTCCATCATTCAAAAATGGAGAGGATAAGATATTCATTGAAAATCCACTTCATCTTTCATCTCTCTTTTCTGGAAACACAGAGGATGAGTTTGTTCGCTTTTCATCTGCCCCCCTGTTTGACTCATCTAATCATAAGGATGCTGATGAAATGATTGATTTTTCTGATCGTGGTGGTCATGGGCCATTTGTTTTTCTATTTGACCACGATCATGGCTCCATCATAGTTGATCTTTCAAAGCCATTAGTTTATGATGATCTATCTAATGATGAAGTTGAAACACCCAAGACTATCGAGGCACTTCATCCCAAGTTGATGGTTATGTCAATCCCTCAATCTCTTGGGGTTAGTCTCACTTCTGATCACGAAACTGTTCAATCACCCAAGGCTCCTCATCACTCATCTGTATACATTGAAGATCCATATCACACATATATCACATCTCCTCCACTCAAACTGCACGATCCCATTTCTCATGCATTGGAGGAATCTTTCATTGCAAGTACACATGTACGACGCAAGTTATCCTTATTTCTTTTGTTTTCTTGCATGTCTTAGTCAAGAGTTTGCTTGTGCTTCAAAGTTTCACGCAATGTCACACAACACCATGATAAGTCCATAGACTACTCGTCATGCACTTGCACTCACTTATGTCGTGTGGGCACTGTCAGACACGAAGTGTGGTTGTCATCATTTTTATATATTTCTTGCTTGTTGGATCACACAATTGGGTTGCTTGTGGGCCAAG
This sequence comes from Pinus taeda, assembly GCA_000404065.3. NCBI lineage: Eukaryota > Viridiplantae > Streptophyta > Pinopsida > Pinales > Pinaceae > Pinus > Pinus taeda. The sequence continues at coordinate 228,049 of APFE030698232.1, read as the reverse complement.
CCTTCACCAACATGGGTCTACCAATGCACCAATGGCTACATTGGAAATATCACTTCACGTGATTAGGCCCATGTACTGTTAGTATAGGAGTGGGAGTAGTGGTTGCTTTCAGTGAGTTCGCTTGCATGATTTTTTTCTGATTCACTTTGATTTCTTGTTTGTCTTCTTGCTTGTTTGCTTACTTTCTTTTCTTTCACTTTTGCTTCTTCTTTTGCCTTTCTTTGATGTTTGTTAATTCATTTGTTTCATTCATAGGTTATTTTTTCATGAAACCATGTATGACTCTAGAAACGAATTGGGTGAAGTACAAGAGGGCTTGTACATTTATCACTACTTGGTTATCTGTCATATTTCCTTTGTATAAAGAGATTGTTACTTTCAGTACATGATACATCGAAGGAATATATGTATTGTTCGAAGTGAAACTTGGTGAAAACACAATTCTTGTGTGCTAACTAGTGTCACCTTCTCTAGTCGTTTATTTTTGGGTTAACCATTGTTAGCTTAGTCAAGTAGAGTAAGGTGAGGGAGAAAACCTTAACAAGCACATCGGGGATACAGTAAAGTACTTCTCTGCTGTAATAGTCTCTTCTCTCAATAAGTCGGGATCCCTCTTCCACCTTTGAAATGAATAAGTGATATGCACAATTGAAAAAAACTAAAAATTAAAAAAATGAAAAGTCAAAAGATTCAAAATGAAAAACAAATAAGGCAAAAGAAGAGAAAGGCTTCATGCTCAAGGAGGTGATGCAAGTAACTCCGCCAGGGTATTGACCAGGCTTGCTAGAAATAGAACCATGCTTGTGTTCCTATGTGACTCCACCTGGGTACTTTCCAGGCCTCCTTGCAGTGGAGCAACACCAGAGATGAAACTAAGACTTTAACGGCTATATTGATTATGCATCAATATACTCATCAACCCCAATCGAAACAACTGTGCTGCCCTGGATTGCAATGTGTGTCAATCAACCAAGAGTTTGGCAGATCCTACATCTTACAATCAAGCTAGTGTGAAGCCAAGATGAGCTGAGAAATGAACAATACTTCTGGAGGTGTTAGACTTGTTTTTCATGAACAAGGTCCATTCAGAGCGCTGGATTCTACTAGTGTGTGGCAAAGTGTTATAGCAGCTACAACCACCCTCCAAAATTTTTCCTTAGCCTATTTTGGAGCCTCCCTACAAACCTTTCACAAAATTTTGTCTTTCTTCATCAAGTACACAAGATTCAATGGTTTTCATGCAAAAAGGCAGCCTGTTGAGCACAACTTAATCCACTTCTGTCACAATTTGTTCACCCATACTTGCTCTAGCTACACGTTGAGTAGCTTCTGCAAGAAAATTGCTCATTTCTGGAGGGAAACCCGCCTTCCCTCCAAAAAATTGTGCAATTCTGTCTGGCAGCCTGTTGGGCTCCCAAATTGCGCAATTCTACCAGCCAACACTCTCAGCAGAAAACAAAAATTTCACCAGTAGGGCTACTCAGCCTAGAATTTGCACAAATTTGGGTAGTAGTCAGCTGCTTTTCCTAGAAATTGTGAAAACCTCCTGGGCAACCAGCCTAGCTCCCAGCCAAAAATGCACATTTTTCTCAAGCAGTTGAGCAGCTGCATGCATGAGCAGTCAGGTTCACTAGTTCCACCCAGGACCAAGGAAACTTGCCTTGCATGCATGCATGACTTCTTCTTCCCGAAACAACAAAAGGAAACATTCAAAGGCATCCCATGATTCAAGGAGCTAGTCTTAGTAGCCAAAGGTTACATGCAAAGTTGTTTACGAAGTTTCCCTCCAAGTGTCACCTTTTCCTATATTTGTGGCATGCGCGTGATGAGTCCAAAATTATTTATTGGATGCATCAAATATCATTCTTTCACATTAATCTTGGAGCTATGACATCCCATAGTACATCCAGGGCTCTTCGATACATCCAGCTCAACTATTCATGGGTAAGTGGCCTCAACTTGTCTTTTTCAAAATTTATGTTGCTTTTTGTGTATTCATTTGTGTGAGTGTTATTTTCTTGATTTTTTTGCATGCTTGCTTTTGCTTACATGTATACTAGCTTGTCTTAGCTCTGTTTCAATTTTCGTTGCCATCTCTCTGCTGTCCCATGCATGAAATTGTTTTGCACGAAAGTTTGTCAAACCGGTGAACTTCTTCACCCACATGCATGTTGATTTGTTTGCTAAATATTTTATTCATGTTTTGCATGCACTGTCAATCAATTTTGCTATCACTTAGTCTTACCATGCATTCAATGTATTATTTTCTTTCAGTTTCCCGTTAGCGAGTCGGGCCAACCTTGGCCTGGACTCTCCCAGACTAAGGCTGCGTTGCACAATCTAGGGAAGGAAGGCTCTGCCTTCCTCTCCAAAAATGCACAGTTTCTCCTAGTACTGGCCTCTAGGACTATTATGTGCATTTCTAGAGGATAGTGACTGTTGTCCCAAGAAATTACGCAATTCATTTCCTGGGCCTGTAGTCCTTCCCAGCTGAAATTATGCATTGCACAATCCCAACAGCTAGCATCGAGTCTAGATTGCACATTGCATAGATCCAATTGCCAGTCTTGCCTCCTACACAAACCAAACTACCTTTTTCATAGTTATGGTAGCTAGTCACCCAGCCTCCTTGAATAAATTGGGAAATCTTGCTCATCATTTTCCTAGGTATGTGTTGTGTCATTCCCTGAAATTTGCTTAAATTTTGGAGACAGATTTCTTGCCATGCATGTTGATTGTCTCCAAATATTTAGGTGTTCATATGTCTTAATGGTTTCCAAGAGAATAGTATCTCAGGACACTGATGGAAATGAAGCTGGAGCAACAGCTGAGCAAGTGTCCTCTATTCTATCGATCTATGAAGGCACAAAGTTGTATCTAGACAAGGACATCAAACTAAAGTGGTAAGAAGTTAATGAAACATTTGTAGGCACTTTTGGGGAACACCTCAAAGACCCTCAGGTGTACATGAACATTCAAAAGTCTGACTTGTACCAGATTGCATGCAGATATCCTGTGTTCACATGCACACACATGATACACTTGATCGTCTCTCACACTAATCCCGAGACGATGACCTTGAGCAGTGTCAGTGGGACAAAGCTTGCGATATTTTGGGAACAAAATTATGATGAGATGTATCAAATGTTGAAGCCCATGACTATCAGGAGACCCCATTCATCATACCCAACAACAGCGCTTACTCAAGAGACATTCTGAAGGATTGGGTAAAGGAGCCAGCTCGTTTGAGGATGACACCCAACCGATCTGCAAGAAAAATATACTAATGAAGGAATACCAATACTTGATCATATTTTCTTATTGACTGTATGGTTAAGAAATCATGAAAACCTTCCCAGAGAGTTGGGTAGCTGCACTGGACCAAGTGGCTAGAGAAGGAAAACCATGTAACTCGTTTGTCATACTAGCTCATCAGCTAATGTAGCAAGTTACAAAGGCTCGAAAATCACCCAAAGGTATGCATGCATAGGTTTACATCTACACCTCCATCCTAGATGAAGTCTGTTCTCGACAAGAGTTCTTGGTCTTGGACTAGGCATGGTCACTGATGGAGGATACTGCGAACACATATTTCAAGTTGTTTTCTGAATGTAGTTTCAAATGAGTAATCACACAGCTGTTCGATCATTTTATTGTCCCTTTGAACAAGATGATATTAGAACAAGATCCACCCTACATGTCGAAGGAAGCAATGGAGGCATCGATAGGCATTACAGATTGGTATGCCTCACTATCCATCACCTTCATCTGAATGTTCAATGCTGAGAATCCTCTGCATGTTCTACCAAATTTTTCCCTGGACATACTTGTCAAGCAAGAAGTAGCATATCACATCTTGGCAGGATTGACAGCGAGAATGCAGCAAAAGAAGAAGGCACCTTGCCCCACTCTTTTGTTGCGGATTGGGTTATATGAGATCCAGAGTATCAAGAAAGAGTATGTTAAAGCAAAATTGATGAAGAAGTATCATTTTGACCTCCGAAGCTACAATACGTATGAACCACATTACATTATGAAGGATCATTGCATGAGAGTTCAATCCAAATGGATCTACATGGCGTTTCATTAGGCCGAGGAGGACCCCTGGAGATATTGCTACAGTTTGTCCAAACCCAATGAACTGGTCAAATTAGTTGGGGAATGGTTAGCAAAGTAGCATGAAGCAGAATCACGAAGAGCAGCAGAGACAAGCATACCATTGCATGACAAAGGGAAGAGGAAGATTGTCAATCACATGGAGGAGGAGGAAAGTTGCATGTTTTGAGCAAATCCACTTGTAGAGAAAGCAACTATGGCTATAGAGGTGAAGAGGTAATAGCGCAACAAGAGAATTGCACGAAGGTAGAAGGACAAGAAGGTAATGGGAGAAGCATGAGCTGAGGGAGCAACTCTGAAAGGAACAAGAGTTGTGCCAACAAGAGAGGGAATGGAAGCAATAGTAGATACATCAGGGGGTGCAACATGTGCAAACAGATGAAGCAACACCTATACAAGTAGTTGATTCATCTGAACAACTAACATCAGGTGAACAGTGTGAACCATCGTAGGGGCAAGACTTTGCTCATGAGATAGAATAGGCACTTCAATAGTTGGATGCATACATGGAGTAGCAGGAGTTGGAATAGAAGATTGACCTCATGCCTCACCACAAAGAGGTAAACTCACCTTCTTCAATGCATCCAGATGATGAGAAAGTCTCAGATGACCAAGGAGGCACTAAGCTCCTTGGTGATCAGCCGAAAGAAGAGATGCACAACATATCATTTGATGAATCCCAAACAACTTCTGCGCAAGTTGAATAACGAGTGATCATGACTGATGTGCGCAAACATCCAACTACCTTGGCCAATGCCACCGGAGTGTATGAGGATGAGCGAATGAGCGAATGCTAAAGGAACTAAAAAAAACCAAGAAAGGAGGATACTTTGTGACAATGTCTACCTGAGCTGAACTGAAGAATGAAATACTAGATGAAGTATTGTCTCTTGACACAGTTATGCGAGCATTGTATTCCAAGTTTGGTATTGTACACAAGTCGGTCATCCATTTCAACGGATGGTAGTAGTTATGTGCTAGGAGAACACACATCTTAGGGAACATACATGCTAATGTTGATGACATGCAAACATGGACGATGAAGTACAAGGAAGCCCCACTTCACTTGCTAAAGATGATGATGCCAAATGCGGTCAAGATGAAAGCACGTATCCGAAGTTAGATCTGGAAATATGAGGACGTCTCACAACTCATCACTAACATACAAGCTTCCCATGCATGAGTATTCAAGGGCATGGAGGTTGTGGTGTGCACACATGAAATCCCATCACTCCGAACTCTCACCTAGGCAAAGTCCAAGAATCAGGTTCGACTAGAGCTTGACTCGTACTTCGACGAGTTGATGCGCATTGCCACTAGCCCACACTTGCCTATTAGTGCAGACATCATGCACAAATATGTTGTTTGTCCTTCCACATTGAAGACAATGATGCACATGCTTTTAGACGAGTTGGATAGAGGATCCCGAGAAGTGTAGCTAGATGCTATGGAGGCGAAGGTCAAGTTTCAGATGGATGTCACTGCGGAACACATGAAAATTACCAGAGACTACAAAGCTTGGCATCAAAATGTTATTATTGATCAACTTGAGGATGTTGAGCAGTTGGACTTATATAATTGTCAAAGTCAAAGTGATGTCTAGTTTGGCTTGCTCAAGCCATTGTGTTCACATGGGTACATGTGTATTGTAATGTTGAGTCATGTCAAGTGTAAGCCAAGTGTCAATAGTGGATGTAACAATCATAAAGTAGGTGAAGAGTCATGAGGGTAGTTCAACAGTCATAAAGGGGAATGTCAAGGGCCACCCCACCCTTTTATATTAATAGTCCCTCATAAATCATTGTATGGGCTTTAGGTCAGCCAAGCTTCTAATAAGACTATCTTGGAGAAAGCTTCGACAGTATTGTAATGCACCTTGGCTTCTCCACTGAATGGAGCTAGTTCATCTCTTTTGAGGAGCAAGAAGATGTGGCTATAACTTTCCATTGTTGGGGCTAGAAGGTTTACATGGATGTATTGTATTATTGGGACTTAGGCTTATTTATATAATAAAATCTAGCACATTTTCATGCATATGTTGTTATTGTAGTTGGACTACTCCGGTTGCTTAGTAATATATGTTGTTTAACTTACGTAGTTGTGTATGAACTACTTTTTATGCGATTGTATGGATCTTGTTGTAGATGTGCTTTTGGTTTAACCATCACTTTGGATTGTCAACTGATCTTATTTCCAGCTTGTGATGCATCTTCACTCGTGTGTTCCCTTCTCAGCTGAGTACTACTACAGGTTGCCAAAGAGCACACTCATCTCACCTCCCATGTGTTAGAAGCTATCATTCACATTCCTTGACTAACTGCAGCTGTCACATGCTTGCTATTGACAGAGTTATCTTACTTGTCTCTGTGCAACATCGCGGTCAAGGCATTAACTTACGACCCACTGCTGGGACTCCTACACCAAACTGTCTGAGGTCTAATTGGGACTTCTTACTGGGGAGATCCACTTGACATGTTGGCAGGTCTAACACCATCAACAAGACAATATTGTCTCAAATATCCATGTGAAAGAGACTCCATATGAAATGTGTCAAGCATTGACAGATTTGTTCCATAATAGTAGTGACCAAAGGAAATTGGCACTTAAGGACAATGTTTGAAATATTAAGATTTAGAGGAACGAGACCATTCCACAATACCTGAGCAGGCTCAAACAATGTCATGATGAACTTGGTCAAGTTGGTGTTATTGTAGGAGAGGATGATTTGCTGACTTATCCCTTCTAGGCTTTCCAAGAGCTGGCACAACTACCAAGATTCAGTGAACAAGATAGAGAACTAGCAAATTGGGAATGCCCGTGGCGTGATTTGATACAAGATGAGATAAGGAGGAATTATTACCAAAGACGAGAATTCATCTAAGAGCGAGGATGAGGAGAACTATGCCTTGGATGGAAATGAAAATAAAGGGAAAGGGAAAGGGAAGAAATCCCAATCCAAAGAAGAATCTAGTCAAGGGGGGGAAGAAGAAAGACTTGTCCAAAATCAAGTGCTTTCACTATCATGAATTTGGCTATGATGCCATGAAGTTTCAACACAAGAAGACTAGCAAGAATACCTTAGGAGGAGTGGCAAGCTGAGCTTTAGCTTCACAGATCGAGCTTGATTTTACTCTCATTGCATGCATGGCCAACACAATGACGGGAAGTGTGTGGTACTTGGATAGTAATGCCTCATTCCATATGATGGGGAACATATGTTTTATCAATGATTTGGAGGAAAAGGATCTCCATATGCACATTGATATGGGAGGTGATGGAAGGTACAACACAACTGGGATTGGTACAGTGATCTTTTAGAGGGAGTTAGACTCTCCTCTCAGACTCAAGGATGTGATGTGTGTTCTAGGTCTAAAGAACAATATTGTCTCCATTGTAGTTTTGGAAGACCATGGCTACGATGTAATTTCCAGCAAAGGAAAGTCATTCCTAAGACACAGAACTATTGAGCCCCAAAATTGCATCTTTCCTACACCTTTTTCTAGCTGTTTTCCATTTACCTGAACCTCCTAAGCTGTCAATATCATTGCATATTAGTTATAAAAGAGCAATTAAAGTGGTTTCTTGACTATGTCTTTTTGTTGCTGTTTGACCTAGATTTTTGTTTATGAGCTGCGGAATCTTGTCAGTTTCCGTAGCTGGTTCAACTTTCTGCAACTGTTTTTGTTAAAGTCTACAATGGAGGTGTCATCAGGCAGATTGAGCCACATGGACAAGTTGGAAATGATGTGGACATGGTTTGGGTCCCATTGGTCCAACTGGATTCATCAAAGGAGGCCGTAGTCAACGGGGGTCAAGCGATGGTCAAACAGGAGAAGTCCTACAACAACAGGACTCTGTTTCAAGCATGTGAAGACTTCCATGACCATTTCTAGATTTTTGGAGGCAAGCTGACACCTGTAGGCTGCCCACGATGTAAATCCAACAAGCTGCTTTCATTAGATTACATCATCTCGGCAGCCATGATGCTAGATCCGTGGACATTGTTTTTCAAGTGTTCTCTGTCAGCGCAGTTTTTAGGAAATCAGTTATGTAGCCTTCTATTATAAATAATGTGTCTCCATGCACATCATAGTTAGTCTTTTGGAATGTATTGTTTACCGTTAACGAGCCCACTATGCTGTGACATTGTTTCGTCATTATGACTGCATTCTGAATATATGAGAAGACTCTGTTTCTGAGCATAATTCGTGGTTGATAGCTCTTGCCCGAGGTTGTGGAGATGGCCCCTGCACACGCCGAGGTTTTGTTTAATGCTGTATAGTTTCATGTTGTGTTTTTACGCTCATTATGCCATAGTTATCCACTTGTATATATTGCATTTTTTATGGTACTAACGTTTTATTTTTGTCCATAATTTTGCATTCTTTCCATTGTTGTTAATGTTGATCAATGTATTTGTTCCAGATTACAGTAGGCAGCCCGGGCATTTGCACATAGTTTTAGAATGACTAATGACATGGAATCAGTTTTATCTTTCTGCTGACTTACATTTCTTAGTTTTTAATTCCAGTTCTGTTGATTGGCTTTATTAGTTTGCTTGGATATTAAATTACTCATGTCATTATCAGTTACTTCGAAAGCCATAGCGAGACTAATGGTGAGGGATTGAAATATGATTGTGTAATTTGATATTAGTTTCTTTCTCTGCAAATTAGATATTAGATTGCTTATGTCATTATCAGTTACCTCCGAAAGCCATAGCGAGACTAATGATGAGGGATTGAAGTATGAGTGTGTAATTTGATATTAGTTTACTTTTCTACAAATTAGATATCAGATTGCTCAAGTTGTTTATGATTACCTCCGAAAGCCATAGCGAGACTAACTAACGAGGTTTCAGAATATGAGTTGATGTAATTTAATTTTAGCTTTACTTTACTTGCAATTTTTGGATTTCTTTGAGTACAGTTCTTTTGTATTTAGACAGCAGCAGGGATAATGGTTTCATGATCAATAGTTCACTGTTTGTTTGACTACTATAGTGGCACATTTTCATTTTCTTTTAGGAATTAATTTTATCATTGCATGTTTTAAACCCCTTTTGAAGTTTGAATTTTTGGAAATCATTTTAAAGGACATCATTGCCTTGAACATTTATATCCATACTTGCCTTTTAGAATTTCCATCTCACATTAGGAAATCAATGAAGATAAACCCACAAACAAAATAAAAAAACCAAAAACAACAAAAAGTAAGAGATATGTTATCTTGCACATATAGTGTGCCACACTTCAACAGTTTATGATTCCCGGATTAACAATTAATATAGAAATTTAGGACACTCTAAATTGACCACATTTTGGTGCCATTGCCGAGGAAGTATAATAGGTAGCCAATTTCTTTAAAAAAAAAAAAAGGGAAAAATTGATAACTTCTTGAAGTATGCTCTCCTCTTGCACCTAGTGTGATCTAGAGGATTAGAAAAGAGAGTTATTGGTTCAATAATTTCTTAAGTATGCTCTCTTCTTGCACCTAGTGTGACCTAGAAGATCAGAAAGAGAATTATTAGCCCAACTTATAAAAATAAAAATAAATAAATAAATTAAAAAAAAAAAATGACATGCATAGAGCAAGAGCTTCGAGGGGAAGGTTTATAGCTAGAGCCAATAGTTCGATTTTCACAACTCCAGCTTCTTCAAGGCATAGAAAAGATTCACCATCATCTACTCCTAGCCTTAAGATTCCTGGAATTCAAGGAGCAGCAACTGAATTAGAGGATTCTCGTACACTATCTACCAAATCTCATCTAGGAGAAGACCTTTTCTTTATTTCTGCAGGAGAGCATATTGTAATCAAAGAAGTAAAATCACCTGAAGAAGAAAAGGAAGAAACTCCCTCTCATCCACCCTTGATAGAAGAACCAGAGGAATCTGAGGACTCTGAAGAAACTATTATGGCATAGGAAGTAGTAGATGGATTTGGAGGTAGAGATAGAGGTAGAGGAGGAGGAAATAATGGAGGCAACAATGGTGGAGGTGGAGGTAATAACGAAAGAAATAGGGAAGGAGATAACTCATTTGGATTCCCTATAGTTGATGAGTAAACTCACACAACGATGAAAAACATCTCACCATCTGTCCTCCCCAACTTTTATGGATTGCGAAGTGAGGATCCTGAAACATTTCTATTTGAGTTTGAAGTCATGTGCCGAACCTATGACTATATGGAAGACTCTCAAAAACTCAAACTTTTCCTTCAACATTAAAGGGAGTCACTTTGAAATGGTTCATGGGATTAGTCACTCAATCTATTAGGACTTGGAATGATATGAAACAAACATTTTTGGATAGATACCTGGACTATTGCATGCCCACCAGTCACAAGGATGAGGTATTCAAAATGATGCAAAAAGAAGATGAAAACTTGGAGGATTTACTTGAAAGATTTCAATACAACTTAAAGAGAGAAAAGATGAACAACTTAGATGAGGAAACCTTGAAAGCCCTTTTATTGAAAGCCATTAGAGATGAATGGATAGATATTTAAACATGATGGGGAAGGGAGACATTTCTCAACTTCCACTTCATGACATAGCATAACTATGTGTTCATCTCTCAAAGGGAAAATCTAAAATGGGAAAAGGGCCTAGAGATCCTTCTCTTATTAGGGCAAACAAATCTACAACTAGATTAGTAAGTAGGGCAGAAATTGGCAATATGATTGATGAATTCAAAACTGATATCTTAGGGAGCCTTAGTGAACAACTAGACACCCTTAAAAATCAAAATAAGCAGAAAGCAGAAACTGATGCTTTAGCCATCTTTTGTTCGAAATGTAGGAAGAAACATGCTCTATGGGAATGTCCCTTAGATGCAAAAGTTGTAGAAACATGTATGATTTGCTCAGAGAATCATGAGACCAAGGATTGTCCTTCAATTCCTGTGCTCAAAACCATCTTTCAAGAAGATCCAAATTCAATAGAATATCTTTGTTTCATTTCAAGAAAACCTTGGCAGGGGCAACAAAATCAAGGGTTTAACAATCCTATGAATTTTCAACCCCCACCAAATTGGAATCCTTGGCAACAACCTTGGCCCCAACCTCAAAATCCATATCAATCATGAGCACAAGGGATGCAAAATCCTTATGGGATATTTGCTCAATTTTACCAATATCCTCCATCTTTTCAAAGCCAACAAACTCCACAACTTCCAAATCAAAATCCACAACTTTCATTACCATTTCCTCGACAACAACCTTCTCAACAAAATCCAAATCCTCAACTCATGCTTCCATTCCAACAAAAGGAAAATCACCTACCCTCTCAGCCATTGCCAAATCCTAACAATAAAAACCCTCAGAATATTTACATGATAGAAGGACAACAATTTCCTACCTATATGATTGTTCCTCTCAATGATGTACAACTCAAGTCTGGTAGAGTTTTAGAAAAACCTTCTATAGATGTCCAAGAACAAGATACCTCTAAGGAGGACTCTCTTAAAGTCAATAAAGGTTCCGAGGAAGCATCTCTTCAAAACTCAAATATTCAAAAAGACAAAGAGAAGTCAACCCCACAACTCCTATAGTTGAGCAACCTATATCTTCATCCACACCTCCTTTCCCTGAAAGATTACAAATTGATAAAGGAGTGGAAAAACAAATCGTGTTGCCTAACTATGATTTCCTAGATGAATTAAAGAATGTCTGTATCAAGATTCCCTTGCTACAAGCCATTAGATAGATTCCTATTCTAGCAAAAACAATAAAGGAGTTGAGTCTCAAAAGACCAGGAAGGAAACCAAGAGATACAAGAAGAATCCACCTAGTAGGAAAAATTGCAAATATCATGGTGGGAATAATTACCATGTAGAAGTATGTAGATCCAGGTAGTCCAACTGTCAAGACACATATAAATGGGATAGAAATTCCAAACACATTGATTGACGTAGGGGCTGCTATCAACATTATGAGTAGACAGACTATGGAACAACTTAAACTTCCTAATCTCCTCTTTACACCTACTTTGTTGCAACTTGAAAATAGATCAATAATCAAACCAGATGGTGTATTAGAAGATATTTCAATCTCCTTAGATTCTTGGGAATATATAGTAGATTTCATGATTTCGACTCCCAAGAGTAATCTAGGAGGGCACCCACTTATCTTAAGAAGACCTTGGCTAGCCACAGTTGATGCATTCATTAGTTGTAGATCTGGGGATATGTACATTTCTAATGGTAATTCAACAAAGAAGTTCAATTTGTATCCTCCAGCAAAACAATTACAGAAGTAGGAGATAATGAATGGGTTGATGATGAGGACAGTATACAACCTGTCTTTACCATTTCTGAAATCAGTGAGGATAGTCAAATTCTCAACACATTAGAAAATTTTGAGACATCTTCAGAATATGACCCCACACAATTTCAGTTGGATTCTGACATTGAATATTTATCATCAAGACAAATGTCTCTTTACTCTATGGAAGAGTTCGGTAGTTCTACCATTGAGATTTTTCCAGGGAAAACATTAAATATCAACAAAAATTTAGAAAAGTTACAACAGGAAGAACTAACCAAAATCTTCCAAAAACATTCTACTACATTTGCATGGGAGTATATAGATATGAAAAGGTATTGATCCTAAGACTTGCATCCATCATATCTATATTGAGGAAAACAGTAGACCAATTAGACAACCTCAGAGAAGGATGAATCCAAATCTTGTGGAGATAGTGAAAGAAGAGCTCCAAAAACTACTCAATGTAAACTTCATTTATCCAATTTCAGATAGCCGATGGGTTTCTCCTTTCGTTATAGTACCTAAAAAGAATGGTAAATGGAGGGTATGCATTGATTACAGGGAATTGAATAAAGCAACTTTGAAGGATCACTTTCCTTTGCCTTTTATTGATCAAGTATTAGATACATTAGCCCTCCTTAGATGCAGATATTGCTAACTATTTGGTTATAGGGAAACTACCTCCACATCTATTTCCTAGTGAAAGAAGAAGGATTATTCAGGAGAGTTCAAAATATTCATGGATATCTAACGAATTGTTTAAAACAGGGCTAGATCTTGTGATCAGAAGATGTGTTAGGGAAGATGAAATGCCTGATATCCTTAAGCCATGTCATGATGAACCATGTGGCAGACACTTTGCTGACAAAAGGACAGCCTATAAAATCCTCTCTTTAGGATATTTTTGGCCTTCCCTCTTTAAAGATGCAAAACAATATGTCAGAAGGTGCGACAGCTGCCAAAGAGTAGGGAAACCTACCCTTTCAAATGAAATGTCATTGCAACCACAGGTACTCATCGAACCCTTTGAAAAACGGGCTTTATATTTCATTGGACCTATTAATCCGCCATCTAAGCAAAATAAGTATATATTGCTATGTACTGATTATGTCACTAAATGGGTAGAAGCCAAAGCATTAGTTTCTACTACTGAAAATTCAGTTGTTAATTTTCTTTATGAGGATATTTTTACTCACTTTGGTGTTCCAAGAGAAATTGTGACAGATCAGGGAAGTCAATTCACATCTAACTTGGTGGAGAAGCTAATGGAAGAATACAAAATCAAGCACATAAGATCTACTCCTTACCATCCACAAGCAAATGGTCAAGTGGTGTCTACAAACAAAGTTCTCGAAAGTATCATCACCAAAACTGTTCATCTACACAGAAGAGATTGGGTAGAAATGCTTCCTGAAGCCTTGTAGGCCTACAGAACTACATGGAGAAATACAGCAGGACATTCTCCCTATGAACTTGTTTATGGGAAAGAAGTCCTTTTCCCCATTGAGTTCCAAGTCAAAACCTTCAAGATGGCAGTTCAGTTGAGGATGGATCTATCAGAAGCCCAAAAGTATAGAATGGAGCAGTTGAATGAGCTAGATGTGATCAGACAAGAAGCAATCCTAAGAACTGATCTAGTTCAATATCAAAGAGCTAAGTGGCATGATAAATACATCAAAGAGAAAAAGTTTCAAGAAGGAGACTAGGCGTTGCTATTTGATTCCAAGTTTAAAGACTTCAAAGGGAAATTTTAGACTCATTGTCTTGGGCCATATGAGATTGACAAAGTCTTAGCAATGGAGCGGTAAGAATCAAAACCATTGATGAATTTCGAACTCATCTTATTGTGAATGGTCACCGATTGAAGATCTATCATAAACCACTCTCAAAAGAGGAATTTATCAAAATTTTTCAAGAAAACTCTGCAATAAGGCTGGTGAAGAAGAATCCTTCTCCTCCACCAACCTAGCTTTTCTTCTTTTCTATTCTCCAAAAAATAAATAAATAAAATAAATAAATAAATAAATGTATAAACTCCTGACGCCCTATATTTTCCAAAAAAAAAAATCTCTCTTTCTCATTTTTCATTCCACTCCATCTCATTTCCATTCCACACCACTTCATTTCATTCAACTCCATTTCATTCATTTCATTCCACTAATAAAAGCTTTATGACCATTTCTAGTCAGTCAATCATCATGTATCCATCTCATTCAGTCATATGGTCGCTGAGTCAGTTTCCGCAGCCAAGACCAGCTCCCGCAGCTGCTCACTAATTCCGCAGCCAGTGTGTTTCCGCAGCTAGCATCCTGTCATTCAACATTGGTAGTTAGATAATAGGCAAAAATAATAAAAAGCAAATGCAGGTATGATCGAGGACATAGTATGAAGACATGGGGCACCTAAAGGCATCAACAAGGTAGCTGATCAAAGGTTATGGACAAAAAGTGGAAAACATTCCAAGGTATGAGTAAAAATTTATTTCAAATGGCATTCAAAACAAATTTTTGCATAGTTATTAAATCACAAAGCTCCACTATATGCAATGATTAGCGTGATAGACTCCATAACCATTTCATTCCACAACATTCCTCCACGAATCATACATTTATTTTTCCAACAGCCTCATGATTAATTCTCGGATCTAACTCAAGTTTGGATGCATTTTCACACTCCACCTGTAATTATGAGACGTGGTGATTTGATTACGATTCTACTCCACCACATAGATTCCGCAGCCATTTCATTAATGTGCTTATGTCTACTCCACCGCTGTCCATTTTAAAAATTCTGCCGTCACTCCCCTACTATTTTATTGATGCCACGGCTACATTACCACCTCGTTCACATAAGACTCCGCTCTATTCCGTGAATTCACCTCAGCTGCCTGTCCTCTATTTTGTTGCCTGTCCTCTATTTTCCACTTACAGTCACCGGTTTTCTCCATAAACCATGTTCATTCCCGCTAGTCCAGTCGTCTCACCTCCACTAAACCCTTCTCACACATACGAATTATAGAACAGAAGGAAAGAATGGGTCGGTTCTTGAGGGCAGAACTAGAGGGCCCAAATTTATGGAAGGATACCCACAAGTCAAGAACATATTGAAAAAGGCAAAATGGCTTCGGTTTATTCAAAAGTTTAAAGGCTACAATAAGGAGGTTACAAAAGCTTTTGCAAGGTCTTTCAATGGCCTGGAGGTGGAAATTGGGGACCTCAAGTTTACAGTTACAGAAGCATCCATAGTAGCTACTACAGAACTCCCTCAAGAAGGTGAACGCTGGTTCAAGAACAAGAGCATTGGCGAGGAAGCTTGGAGAGACATCCTACGTAACCTAGGTATGGATGTGACTATATTCAAAAGAGGAATTGCTATTCATGCCTTAGAAGAGAAATGGGCCAGTTTACTGTTGGTTATTCAAAAGTTCATTACATGTGAGGGCCATTTTGGAGCAATGTATATGTATCATACTCAACTGTTGATGAACTTTTTAGAGAATCAAACCCTAAATCTACCTTACTTTTTATTTCTGAGCTTGAAAAAGATGGCTACAACCATCCAAAATAATGTAGAGGATATAGAACCCCACTTATATCATCATGGGCTGGTGAAGATTTTAATTGAAGACCAATTGAGGAAAAAAAGGGATACCTGGGAACGGTTTTTAGTGAGAAATTATTTTCAAGATCCACCTGAAGTGCCTGAGAGCAGTACAGTAAGGAAAAATAGGAAAAGGGAAACTAGTATAAGAATTAAAAACCCTCCTATTAGCAAAACCAAAGAAGTTGATCAAGAAGAGAAGCTGGAAAGAACCAAGGATAAAAGGCAAAAGAAATTGAAAGAGAAGAAAAACATAGAGGATGTTTACCAATCACCAGAGCCCTCCTTAGAAGAGGACCACCAACCACTATCTGAAAGGCTAACTCACCTCCAAGGAAAATCAATTGCAGCCAGGGAGAAAGAAAAAGGAAAATAGAGTATTGAGGAAGAGGGCACTAGCCCACAACATTTAAGAAGAAGCACCAGGCTTAAAGGAAAATGGAGAAAAGCACAAACAAAAGGACCCCATTTTATTGACTTGGGAGGAACACCGGAACAATCTCCAGCTGGTCGTAGCCCACCTCATTCTCAGTCAAACATTGAAACTATTCCTCCAGATGTTAACATAAGTCCTTCTCGGCTAGACTTCGAAATCAATTAGGACTTTGGGGTCAGCCCAAGGAAAACTTCGCCCAAGACAGACCTGAATCAGTAGGAGATGTATGATTATATAGAATCCCTGGAAAAGAAGGCCACAGAACCAAGCTCTTCATCCATGGCTCATCCAACACAAGACGCTGAAATCCAGTAATTGAAACATGAAATTTTTGAGTTAGAAGACCTAAATAGACATATTAAACATGAAAATGAAGCATTGAAGGAGCAAAGAAGACTGGACAAGATCATTCATGATAATACCATGCTACATCTCGGGCTTTGGCAGAAAAAGAACAAGAAATTAGAGAAAAAGTGCAGGAAGATAAGTAGAGCACTGATTAGTCTCAAATTCAGATGCTTGATGAAGAAGCCCAAAATGTTAGCAGCACCAAGAAAGAGAAGAAGAGGGCTGGATGTAATGGAAAAAGCTTTAGAACATATGATTTAAAGGGGGGATAGTCAAAATTTTGGTTGCATGAGGACATGCAACACCTTCATAGTGGGGGTATGTTGAGTCCCAAACTTGCATCTTTCCTACACCTTTTTCTAGCTTCTTTCCATTTACCTGAACCTCCTAAGCTGTCAATATCATCGCATATTAGTTATAAAAGAGAAATTAAAGTGTTTTCTTGACTATGTCTTTGTGTTGTTGTTTGAACTAGTTTTTTGTTTATGAGCTGTGGAATCTTGTCACTTTCCGCAGCTGGTTCAACTTTCTGCAGTTGTTTTTGTTAAAGTCTACACTCCAGGTGTCATTAGGCAAATAGAGCCACATGGGCAAGTTGGAAATGATGTGGACATAGTTTGGGTCCCATTGGTCCAGCTGGATTCGTCAAAGGAGGTCGTAGTCAATGGGGGTCAAGCAATGGTCAAATAGGAGAAGTCCTACAGCAACAGGACTCCGTTTCAAGCACGTGAAGACTTCTGTGACCATTTCCAAATTTTTAGAGGCACGCTGACACCTGTAGGCTGCCCACGATGTAAATCCAACAAGCCGCTTTCATTAGATTGCATCATCTCAACAACCATGATGCTAGATCCGTGGACATTGTCGTTCATGTGTCCTATGTTAGCGTAGTTTTTAGGAAATCATTTATGTAGCCTTCTGTTATAAATAATGCATCTCCATACGCATCATAGTTTGTCATTAGGAATGTATTGTTGACTGTTAATGAGCCCACTGTGTTGTGACATTGTTTCGTCATTATGACTGCATTCTAAATATACGAGAAAACTCTATTTCTGAGCATAATTCATGGTTGATAGTTGTTGCCCGAGGTTGTGCAGAGGATCCCTGCACACGCCGAGGTTTTGTTTAATGCTGTATAGTTTCATGCTGTGTTTTTACGTTCATTATGCCATAGTTATTCACTTGTATATATTGCATTTCTTATGGTACTAACGTTTTATTTTTGTCTATAATTTTTCATGCTTTCCATTGCTGTTAACGCTGATCCGTGTATTTGTTCCAAATTATAGTAGGCAACCCGGGCATTTGCACATAGTTTTACAATGACTAATGACATGGAATCAGTTTTATCTTTCTGTTGACTTACATTTATTAGTTTTTAATTCTAGTTCTGTTTTGTTTATTTTAGTTCTGTTCATTGACTTTATTAGTTCGCTTGGATATTAAATTACTCATGTCATTATCAGTTACCTCCGAAAGCCATAGTGAGACTAATGGTAAGGGATTGAAGTATGAGTGTGTAATTTGATATTAGTTTATTTTTCTGCAAATTAGATATTGGATTTCTCATGTCATTATCAGTTACCTCCGAAAGCCACAACGAGACTAATGGTGAGGGATTGAAGTATGAGTGTTTAATTTGATATTAGTTTACTTTTCTGTAAATTAGATATCAGATTGCTCAAGTTGTTTATGATTACCTCCGAAAGCTATAGCGAGACTAACTGGCAAGGGTTCAGAATATGAGTTGATGTAATTTGATTTTAGCTTTACTTTACTTGCAAAGTACAGTTCTTTTGTATTTAGACAGTAGCAGGGATAATGGTTTCATGATCAATAGTTCATTGTTTGTTTGACTAGTATAGTGGCACATTTTCATTTTCTTTTAGGAATTAATTTTATCATTGCATGTTTTAAACCCCTTTTGAAGTTTGAAGTTTTGGAAATCATTATAAAGGACATTATTGCCTTGAAAATTTATATCCATACTTTCCTTTTAGAATTTCCATTTCACATTAGGAAATCAACGAAGATAAACCCAAAAACAAAATAAAAAACCCAAAAATGACAAAAAGTAAGAGATAGGTTATCTTGCACATATAGTGCGCCACACTTCAATAGTTTACGACTCCCGGATTGACAATTAATGTAGCAATTTAGGACACTCTAAATTGACCAAAAAATAGCCATGGGGCTAGTGAAACAAATCAAGGTTCGATTATAGAACCTCTGCAAGCTAGATGTGGAGGATTGTGTTGCATTGAGCACAAAGGCAGAGAAGGTGTAGAATTGCGATATCAATGAGTTTTGGCAAAGAGGACTTGGCCATTTTCATCATGGAACTTTGAATATCATGCAACAATTTACCACATGCCTCCCAAAAGGAGCACTAGAGTAGTGCGATACATGAAAACGGTGTACCTTGGGGAAGTACATTAAAGCCATTTTCCATGATTGAGACAATGGAGTGTATGCAATCCTTGAAAGGATCCACTATGATGTATGTGGACCTTTCTTAACAACCTCCACTTCCAGGCACAAGTATTTTGTCATCTTTATTGATAACTATGTGCAAAAGTGTTGGATCCTCTTGATGTGGAAGAAGGATGAGACTTTCTCCAAGTTCTTAGAGTTCAAGGCACTAGTCGAGAAAGAAACGAGAAAGAAGATGAAGGCTCTTAGGAGTGATAATGGAGGTGAGTACGTGTCGAATGATTTTTATTTTTTTGTGCAAAAGATGGGATTCGATGAGAGTTGACAACACCCCACAACCCACAGGAGAATGGGGTGGCTAGGAGGAAGAACCATATCATTGTGGGAGTAGCATGGGCAATGTTTCATGACCAAATCCTACCTTTGCACTTGTCTGATGAAGCATGCAACATAACGGTCTATTTTTAGAACATGATTCCTCATCAGATTCTTGACATGATCACACTAAAGGAGGATTTCTTGGGGAGGAAGCCAGATGTCTCACACTTCAGGATATTTAGAGCCTATGTTTACTTCCATCTCTCCAAAGATTCAAGGAATAAGTTGGAGCTGACATCAAATTTGGGGGTATTTGTGATTACATAGAAACTCCCTACAAGTACCATGTCTATTTCCCATCCCTTAGATTAACATTTGTACGAACAGGTTTTAAATTTGATGAAGAAAAAGCCATGTGGTCCTCTCTTAAGAGGGAGCTTTAGTTCCCACTAGAGGAGGATATTTTAGGTCCAAAGGATAAGCATCGAGATATTGTGGAGTAGCCACAAGTTGAGGAGCAAAGAGTGAAGATAGCCACTCAAGAAAAATCATCCAAAGAAGGCAGGAAGAGAACTAGGGAAGCCAAGACACTTGTGCAGGATGTGAGGGAGAATATGATTTCTCCTTCAAATCAATGCAAGAAGAGAAGTTCACCATATCGATAGACTATCTACATGGCTTTAATGAATGAGATAGTAGAGACAGTGCCATCCTCTTTTGAGGAAGAAGTAAAGCAACTAGTATGGGTTGATGCAATGGTGGACGAGTATGAATCCATTGTGAAGAAAAGTGTTTGGGAAGTTTTCCCAAGACTAGAAGACAAATCAGTTGTAGGCTCAAGATGGATCTTCAAGGTGAAGCATTGTAGAAGACGAAAGAATATAAAAGTATAATGCTAGATTTGTGGCCATGGGGTAATCTCAGGTTGAGAAGGTTTACTATGAGGAGAGATTTTATCCCATTGCAAGGTACTCATCCATGAGATCAATCCTTTCGTTGGTTTAACAAATGGCGTGGAAGATCAATAAGATGGATGCGAAAACAATAACCCTCAATGGATTTATTAAGGAGGAGGTGTATATCAAGCAACCAGAAGGCTCCGAGACTTCTGATCGAGAGTGCATGTCTGTAGACTCAAGCGAGAATTGTATGGTCTCAAGAAAGCACCTCATGCATGGTATGTTAGGATATTCCGACACATAGGAAATAGTTAAGTTCAACTTGGTCTAGTATAGAGTTAGGTATAGACTTAGGTAAAGTGTGTTTCTTTACCGTTGTACATTTTGTAACTTACAATCCAACGGTCACGATATGTAGTGATCTAACGGTTCACTCTCTCCTCAGTATTACCGACACTTGATCCGTGGCTTGACACCCGATTGGTCCATGAGTTCTATTTAAAGCGCATGGAGGGTCATTGTTCAGGTAATCCGTCTAT
>APFE030698232.1:177973-197882 GCA_000404065.3 Pinus taeda | reverse complement strand
TAATATCATTATTTAAATATTTTTTTCAAAACTAGCTGTTTAATATAGCCGTTACTTAATAATATTTGCTTTTAATATATTAATAAATTAATATTATAATTTGAACATTATTGTTCAAATATAGTTGTTACTTGAAATTATGTCTCTACATTGCTCTCTATTTAAGCCTTTGCCATGGTCTGCCTCTTTATCTGGTCCTAATAATGAATCACACTTGTTGGTTCGAAACGCGTCGGCCAAAAAATTCTCTCATATGATTTCTACGTAAAGATTTTGTTTAATTGTATTTTTAGTTGTTGATTAAATTATTAAAATTAAATGTCATGACCTAATATTATTAATAATTATCAACTAACTAATTGTTTTATGCATAGCTAATTAGTATTTGTTAATAACAAGACTTTAATGATTAATTTTTTAGTATTGACACTAATGCTTAAATATTGCATGATTAAAAAAATTATTTTATAATTAAAACATGATATTTAATGATGATCATGAGCTAACTTAATCTTATATGCATTACTAATTGAATATTTATTATTTTCCTTTCAAACCATGATTGAAATAATAAATAATGATTAGAACTTAATGTTATAATGATAATGAACTATCTTAATCCAATGTTCTCCAATTTATGGAAATATAAAATTTTCCAAATTGATAATTATTAAATTATTTTGTTAGTGATGTTGCTAAGTCTTGATAATTATAGTTATATCTTTGTTAATTAATAATTATTAAGATATTTTATTAATGATGTTCCTAAGATTTGATGTTTATAGACTATTATTACATATTGATTTAGAAGGTTTTTTGGTTTTTAAAATATACTTGATTGGGTTTAATTAAAATTAAATGAATTTAATTTTAATATAAATTTAAAGATTAAAAGAGTAAATTGGTGCATTTTTTATTATTGTTATTTATTCAAATATTATTTTAATCATTTCTAGGGTTTGGTATACCATAAGGAGGATCAAGAGATAATGGGGCAGGGATCATCTAGGAGAAGGTAGAATCCCTAGTTAGAGTGGGAATCCAATTATCACTTATTTTCCAACCATCATCGTGGTTGAGGTTGTTAGGTTGTTTTCCTATTTCAGTAGATTCTCTAAATTTTCTATGGTTATAATGATCAATTTTGGCCACAACACGAGTTTTCGATACAGATGTGATGATTGGTTTTACTAGAGTGATCGGTCAAAGATGAGGTTTTGGAATGGTTATGCTTGATGTCAATGGCATGCTCTTGAATCCTAGTTAATATAGATCGATCGGTCTCACCAATGTAGGCTTTCCCACATGAACAAGTAACCAAATAAACCCCTTTATGGTGTTTAGGATTAATAGGATCTTTTACTGATTTTAGACATCTGCTAATGGTATTCATGGGTTTGAAGGTGGTTTTTATATTATTCTTTTTTAAAGTGTAAGAAATCTTATCAGTGGTGCCTAGAATGTATGGAAGGTGAACCTTACCATCACAATCATCCATAGGTTGTTTGTTTTTAGGATTCTCCTCTTTCTTGAAAGCTTTGATTCCTTGGTGTCTTCTATATCCATTCTTTTCAAAAAATCCAAGAGGTGGTTCTTCTCTTGAGCAAAATGATCATGATCTAAAATATGCACAGTCCTGGTTGCTACAGTGTTGAGCACCTCGAGTTTTTGAGCAAGATGATGGCAAGGGTTGGAATAAAGGTAATGTTTTGTGTGGGATTTCTTACAATTGACCTAGTGAGATATTGAGCTGTCTTTTTTTCTCTTGATTAGAATGTCAAGAATGGTAAGACTTCCATTCTCTTCCACTTCCATTGAAAACTTGATAGAATTTGATTGATTGTTAAGGTGCTCTAGGAAAATGACTAATTTTTCTTTTCCATGAGGCCAAATTACATAAGTGTCATCAACAAATCTTTTCCAAAGCTTAGGTTTTAAAGGGGAAGACTCAATGGTTTTAGCTTCAAAATTTTACGTGAACAAATTGGCAATGATGGGAGACAAAGTTCAACCATCTTAGCCAAGCTATGGTCAAGCCAACCAGACTATTTTGGAGAGTAGCTAACCATGTTCTACGATACCTTAGAGGCACTACGGAGTTTTTACTATGGTACAGACGGAGAAGGGTGTGAACCTGTGTGCCTTCATTGATGCATATTGGGCAGGAATTCCATCAGACTCGAAGAGTACATTAGGTGGAATTTTGAGTTTTGGGTCCACAACAATTTCTTGGTACATCGGGAAGCAGATATCATTGACATTCAACTCAACATAAGCAGATTACATGGATGCAAGTCAAACGATATGTGAGATGATCTGGAACAGATAAACTTGTTGGCCTATTTTCTCAAATGATGGATCCCACTGTGATAATATCAAACCCCTTGATTTTTATTTTTTATAATCGATATAAACATATTGATATTTGGTATTACCATCTATTGGATTGTGTGGAGAGGCGGGTTATGTTGTTGTAGTACATTCCAATAGAGGAACAAGTTGTTGATATTTTGACAAAGGCCTTGTCAAGATGGAAGTTCAAGTTCCACAATTGCACAATAGGGGTGGTTGATAATCCCTTTCCTACTAAGAGGGAGTGTTGAAAATGTAGCAAGAAAATCTCATTTTGACTTTTCCTTGGTCAAACTAGAGAAAATTCGAATTTCTATTTCAACATAAATCTTGAAGGTAGCTAATTGAGGTGTCATGGCTCTTGTCACTAGGTTAACTAAGTTAATCCGATTTGGGGAATCTTGAATTAAGTTCATTATGTTTGATTGCTAAATTCCTTTGAAGGATCCACTTCTGTATCGAGATAGACAACTATAAGCTTTTATCACAGTGAGCAGAGCCGAAGCTAAGACTCAGTGAAGGCTATCTGGCTTACAGAGGGCTCGACCTTAGAAAGGAATGACAGAAAGAACTCAAGAGATAAGAATGCAGAGAGAATAACTTCTCAATAAATCTCTTTTTTTTTTTTCTGGCTTTGATACCATAAAACAGTGCGAAACACGCATACGGATTTCCAAAATGAATTAATGAATTGATTGAGCAACAATACTCAATAATAATATAGAGATATTTACAAAGATAGAAACATTAAGTTTCTATGTAAAGAATCAGTATCATCTAAGAAACTGCTAAAAGAATAAAATTAGCAATAGCTAAAAGAATGAGCATTAAACTTAGAAATATATTTTAGTTAATTTGATCTATTATAAATTTAACTAGTTTTAACTGTCACAAGAATTAATGGAGGTCAAGTTGTGGAAGTGGAACTTCAACCACACTCAGTGATCAACCGATTCACTTATCAATCAACCCAAAATAATTGTTACATGCAGAGAATTCAAGTTACCAAGTTGAGATGGAGTTTCCAAGGTAGTGTACTATTAGTTGTGGTATATTCCACTGTGTACAAGTAGTGTATGCAATTAGAAGAAGGACCCTAGGGAATTACACAGTTAAATAGTGGGAAATTCCTAAATAATAGAGTCCAATTTCCCAAGTAAGAAACACAATTAAATAGGAGCTTGGAGGGATTGAAAATTGGCTAAGTGTTGGCCATAGTCAATCAGTCAGTCTGAGGGATAGACTATACACTTGGAAGGTGTGCTCAAGCTTGAGAAATCACATGTATTTCATCTCTATTCTTTGATTAATGCAATATAGATAGTAAGAGGTTTTGAGAAGTTTCTTTCCCTTAGATAAATCTTTGTGCATGTGTGATGTTTCCTTTTGCATGTCTATGATTCCTTGTTCTAGATGGTGAATTAACTTCTGCAAATTAGTAATAGTAGCTTCAAGTCTTGTGATTTGGTAAATTTCATGAGTAGTATTGAATCTACACATTAATTTATACAACCTATCTTCCCATGTAATCTACTATCTTCTATTATGTCTACATAAATCATATCTGTGCCAAAAAACTTATGGTTTAGTGCAGTATAGATGATTTTATTTCCTTCACACACAACCTCATGAAACCAAGATTTCGTAAAGAAATTAGTAAAGAAAAATTGGAAGAAGAAAGTGAAGGTTATTAGGGACTGGACTCCAACTACATGTTGAGAAATGGCAACAAGAAATTTCAGTTTAATTTGTCCTTGAATTAAACTAATAATTAAAATCGAATTCTATTCTCATAGCAACTTGTAAATAGTTAATTAAGTTTAATTAGCTTAGGAATTTCAAATTGGAACTATTTATGTAGTCATGTATATGTTCTCCCTAAATTTTAGGGTTCTAATATGAGTTTAAATTGAGTTGGAAATTAGATCACTTAGTTTACTAAGTTAAGTTAAGTTAAATTAACTCCAAGTTGTTTTTGCAACTAATAGAGCACTAACAGTCAGTTGGTGCACTAATGCATCCACTAGTGCTAGTCCAATTAATTGAAGATTCCCCTATGAGAAACTAATGCATGTTAGTTTAGAGAAAGACCCAGTTGAGACTAGAGTGCAGGGACAATGTAATATCAGTGGTATTATTTACTAGAGTGTAAATATCATGCATGCATCAGATATTGATCCTATGTTTGGATTGCTCATTTTTGATGCATTAATTCCCTTTAAATATAGGCTATTCATCCCAGGAATTACGCAAGAGATCAAGAACTTGGAGAGCTACATAATTGGCTATTTGTTGGCCAAGAGATAGCTTGTGAGCTGAGACAGTTGGACATACTTTTGTGGAGTTGTTCTAGTGAGAAGAAGATTTGTATCTTAACTCATATTTTTGATATATGAAATACATATAGTGGTGTTTTGAGTAGTGTCTTTCCCCATATACACCTTGTGTTATGTGCCATTGATTTATCTTCTTCTTGTTCATATTATTTTCATCCATCTATTGGCTTCCACTGGTTGAAAGTAGAAGTATATTATTATCCTCTACTTTATTACATTTCATGAGCTTGTAAATCTATAGGATTTTCTACATGGTATCGGAGCTCAGAACAATATACTAGAGGATATTTCAAAGTTTTAAGTTTTAGGTTATAGGTGAATTCAAATTTTCTATACATACTTTAGGATCGACAAATGGCATTCTACGGTTTGCAGTTCGAGTATTCCTTGGAAGGAAGCTCAAATTTTATAGCCTAGAGGGACATAATGGAGGTTGTGTTAGAGGATAATGGCTTGAACGAATTCATTGATCAAGAAATTCCTAATCCAACAACATCAGATGCTCAGAATTTGTCCGAATAGAAGAAGTGTGTTGTGAAGGTGAAGCGGATAATCCTTGAGGGAGTTCAAGACCACATTGTCTCGAGTCTCCATGGCAAGGAAACTTTGTATGCTATGTGGAAAACATTGACAGACTTATGATCCATATTTAAACAATAATGAAAAAAATTACAGATATAACCACAAATAAAAATATACAATAGAAAAAACACTTCATTTCATTAATATCAAATACTGAAATATGCTTACAAACAAAATTGAAATAAGACTAGCTGGGGTGATGGTAGCTTATCTCTGAGAAGAGATGTGGCAGCTGCATTCCTTTGAACTATGTTAAAATGAGGCTTTAAGACCTATTTATTATTTAGAAACAATGGAAAACCTTAAACATCCAAAAACCTAACCCTAGGGGATGAAGCGCCAAACTATGGGCCCCGTTTCAGAAAATTGGTACATCAACTTCCCGGGGTCGTCACTTTGGCATACGATCTTCATTTGATGCACACAATACCTCGTTAGAAAGATTTATCCAAGGAGTACAACTTTTAAATGACTAACATTATTCCATGACCCATGTTTGTCCTAGTTTTCCCAGAAAAACATCGTTTTGGGCCTCAAAACGACTTTGGAAGTTCAGGCCCCAAAAAGCTATCAAAAATTGTAAATTGTGCTACAAATAAGGAAACTAAAAAACTGAAAGAAACAATGGTGGGGATCCATATGGAATAGGAGGGTGGCCACCGATACCCACCTAGACCATTCCTCTTTTCTTAGGAAGTAATGGTCCCAATTGCATTGAGTTCCTCCTTGAGACGAGCAAACTTCTACTGAACTTGGTCCCTAGTGAGCCACTTGCCCTAGTGAAGGAGTTGGCCTGCTTTGACAACTCAATATAGTTGGATCCTTTGATGTTGAATTTTATTGATTTGTGTGTCCATTATCTGATCAGTTGTGGCTTGTTCCATGTAATCTAGATTTAACTCTGTATGTGTGAGTTGTTCTGCAATGTCTGATGTGTCCAGCAATGGTGGGAAATATGGTTGAAGACGGTCCACATTGAACACTAGGTGCAGGCCAAGGAATGGGGGAATATTGAGCTCAAATGCATTGTCTGTCACACCCTTGGTAATGGTGTAATGACCATATCAGAGCGGGCTGATTTTCCAATAGGCTCTAATAAGGTGTTCCTACTACAAATGCAACCAGAATTTGTTGCCCACCTGAAACTTGTGTGGCAACCGATGTTGATCATGTCGTTGCTTGTACTTGGCTTTTGATTTCTCCAGAATGTCGTGGACCTACTGGAAGATATGTTGGATGTTCTCAATGAAGTTTTTTGCCTTATCGGCTTCAAACTAGACATGAGCCGAATCTGCCTGAGGCTATAAATGGCATGGCCACATCAATGGGACATAGTGACTAGAATCCGAAGCCCACCTAAAAAGGGTTGTGGCCAATCAAGCTATGGAGAGCCCATTATAGTTGTGCTGGACAAAGGGGATGCTCTCATCCCATGTGCGTGGATGCTTTGAGTTGTACATGTGCAAAATGTGTACGATCATCCTGTTGACAACCTTTGTCTGAGCATCAATTTGGGGAATGAAAGTTGTGGACTTAGTGAGCTTGTTGTCCAACAACGATTAGAGACCAGACCAAAATGTACTGAGGAACTTGTTGTCTCAATCTCAGATGATAAAATATGGGATCCCAAAGTGTACCCACACTTGTTCAAAGAATATTTTACTAGTGGGTTATGCTGTGATATTTTTCTTACAGGTCACTACAATGGCCATCTTCGAGAATATGTCGACGACCACAAAAACACAGTTGTTTCCATGCTTAGTAGAAGGAAGGAATGACATGTAATACATGGATATGGATTCCCAAGGTCAACTAGGGGTAAGAAGTGGAGTATAGAGGCCTTGCTTCTTGATGGTTGGTTTGGCAATGGCACAGGCAGCACATGATCTGGTTTACTTCCTGGCATCCTATCAAAGATTTGGCCAATAGAAATACTTCTGCAGTACTACCACCATTTTCTCTAACCTGAAATGCCCAATGAACCGACTATAGTGCACTTCCCAAATCATCTTGGCACGATCACTTGAAGGAACACAAAGGTTTCCCAGGTGACATAACAAGGCATCCTAAAGGTGAAAATATGGAACTTTCTGAATCTCCAGGAGCGTCTGGTATGTGTGGTTGAATTTTGGGTCACTTTTTTAGACAAGTGACCAATC
This sequence comes from Pinus taeda, assembly GCA_000404065.3. Lineage (NCBI taxonomy): Eukaryota > Viridiplantae > Streptophyta > Pinopsida > Pinales > Pinaceae > Pinus > Pinus taeda. The sequence continues at coordinate 190,453 of APFE030698232.1, read as the reverse complement.
AGAAGTCTCGTGTTGATAAGAGTTGAGCACAGTGGTTAATGCCATGATCAGTGGTTTGGCTGAGGCAGTCTACAACATTATTGGTGCTTCCATTCTTATACTTCATATTCAAATGGAATTTTTTCAGGTATGTGGACCACTTTTTATGGTGATCATTTTGCAATTTACCTTGTGTCTGTATGAACTACATGAGTCGATGGTCTATGTAGATGACTATTTCCTTCCCCAAAATGTAATGCTTCCATTATCAAAAGGCCTACACAATGGAATATGTGTCTTTTTCATAAGTGGGATAGTTTTGGACTGTGTCTGAAAGTGTCTCACTGTGATATGCCCCTAGATGACCCTTTTGAGTAAGGATTGCCCCAATAGCATAGTCAGAGGCATCTATCTCGATCTCAAATGGATGTTTCAAGTCTAGTAAAGTGAGCACTAGTAGAGAGCATAGGCAATGTTTCAATTCTACAAATGCCTTATATTGAGATCACACCAAAATAATTTTTCTTTCGCTCCTCCCTTAGTGACTTTGCTCACGGTCCAAGTGATATGAAAGAATCCCAACACAAACTTGTGGTAGAAATTGGCAAGACCTAGAAGGATATGAAAATCTATAAGAGTGGTTGGGGCTGAACAATCCTGAACGACTTGGATCTTGGCTGGATCCACACGCACACCCCATTCATCAATAATGTATCCCACATACTGAACCTGGGTCATGCCAAAAGTGCGTCTCTCCAAATTGGCACACAAATTGTGTTTCCAGGGTGTTTGGAGAACCTGTCAGATGTGGTGGAGGTGTTCTTCCCAAATCTAGCTGAAGATTAGGATGTTATCAAGTATACCACTACAAATGAGTTGGTGAATGGATGCAAGATGTCATCCATCAGCCTCATGAAGGTTGCAGGAGAATTCTTCAACCTGAAAGGCATAAATAACCATTCGAAAAGGCCCGCCTTAGATTTGAAGGCAATCTTCCACACATCAGAGAGTTCAATTTGTACCTGTTGATATCCGGATTTCAAGTTGATCTTGCTAAAATATTTTTCACTCTTGAATTGATCTAGAAGGTCATCAATCCATGGGATCTGGTGTCTATTCCAAATAGTGATCTTTTTCAGCGCCTAATAGTCAATACAGAGTCTCCAAGTCCCATCCTTCTATGTACCAACAGGATCGGGCTCCCGTAGGGTGATGAACTCGATCAGATGTGACCTTTCTGCAGTAGTTCCTGAATCTGCGTCTTGATTTACTTGTTCTCTAGAATGGAGCATTGTTAGATTGGTCCATTGGGAAACGGTGCACCTGGGGCCAAATCAATGGAGTGCTTGACCTAATAGTGTAGAGGCAACCCTGCGGGGGAGGAGAAGATGTCTTAGTACTCCTCCATAACCTTGTCCACCTATTGTTGTCGTGCGAAGGGGAATTGTCTGGAGGTTGTGGCCACTGTCTTCTTTGTTCCCTCAGGGCGTATCATCAAGAAAATAAATTTCCCAGTTTTGGATATGGGCATACTGCATTGTTTTGTAGTAACTAAAGAGATATCGATAGGTGATGATACCTCTGTTTTCTTGTACAACTTATTTCCCAAATAGACAGCATGTTGTTTCCACAAGTATGGTTGGCCTAATAATACACCACAACCATCAATGGGAGCAACATCACACAATACCTCATCTGTGAAGGGCTTGATGGTGTATGGGAGGTGGCACTGTTGGCTCACACAAAGCTCGTCCTTGGTGAAGCCACTTGATGGTGTACAATTGTGGGTGCGCTGTGGTCGGTAAGCCTAACTGCTTTATAACCTCTGCTGAAATGAGGTTCTTTTGGCTCCCATTTTCAACAATGAATTGTAGCGGCCAACCCTTTACCCACATTTGGGAGTGGAAGAGATGCTCCTCCTCCTCTGGATCTCCATGGTGAAAATGGTGGCATTTGGCTCCACATTGATAATATGCTTCCCTTTTTCATTCCCCTTGTTGGGTTCTAACTCAGAGTCAAAATATGCATATGATTCTGAAGCCTTCAGCTCGGCGACAAGTGACTATTTGGCTTGACACTCACTTGTGTTGTGGGTGGAGCTCTTATGGAACTCACACCACTTTCCTGTGTCCTTCTTCGGCTTAGCGGTGTTGTTCTTTTCTTGCAGCATTGGTGGGTTGTCTTGGGCCACCCCACATTTGACTTTGTCCTTTGTTCTGCGGTTTTGGGGCACCTTTCCCCTGGTTCGGGTTCGAAAATCCAAAGTCTCGCTTCTTCTATTTAAACTTCTACTCGATCTTGACAACGTATCGGTACATTGTGATAAGCAAGGATATGTCCAGGAACTCCATCTCGTCCTGGATGTACCTGTGTACGAAGACACAGTACTTGAGTACCAAATGTTTCTCATAATCCTTTATACCCAGCTTCATGCGAAGGTTATGAAAAACATTGGTAAACTCTGGCACATCTTGGTCCCTTCCCTATCACAACGTTGATCACTTTATGTATTTGTCGTCATAGCTCCTAATAGGGCAGTAATGCTCCTTGATGGCATCTCAGAATGAGTTCTAAGTTTGTGCAGCTGAGAAAATTGAGGTCGTACTTTAATCATTTTGCTTACAGTAGGGTTTCCACCAGTCCTTGATGTGGGGTGCGGCTTTGAGAAGAGAAAAAGTAATATTTTCTCTATTAGAAAAATCATAAACAAAAAAATATCCTTCTAGCAGATTTAACCATTTAGCTATGGCGTTCGCATCTATTTGGTCCTCAAATATGGGAATGTCAAAATTTACTTGTACCTTAAAAGGAGTGGAGCCTCTAGAGTGGCTGGTGGATGTGGATGTGTCGTTGGTGGGCAACTATTGAAGGATCTGGGAAAAGTTATCCATCATTGCATTCCTTTATTTCTCAAGGGCCTCCTCAAGCAAAATTGTTTTAGGATCTCCTACCCCCTCACCTTTCATTTCTTCCCCCCATGGGTAGTCGTCAGGGTTTGCAAGGCTAATCTCACAAAGGTTCAACCAGATCAAGCCCTAACTCCTTATATCTCGACCTCGTTGGGGGAATGTGAAGAAAAACAGAGAAAGAGCAGACTGTTTTGATACCACTGATCCGCATTTGAACAGGAATACAAACAATTATAGATATAACCATAAATACAAATATGTAGTAGAAACAACACTTCATTTCATTAATATCAAATACTAAAATATGCTTACAAACATAATGGAAGTAATACTAGCTCAAGCAATGGTAGTTTATCTCTAAGAAGAGATGTGGCGGATACATACCTCTGAATTGTGTTACAAGGAGACTCAAAGGCCTATTTAGATTTAGAAACAATGGAAAACCCTAAACATCCAAAAACCTAAACCTAAGAGATGAAGCACCTAACTATGAGCCCCATTTGGGTAAATTGGTACATCAACTTCCCGGGTTCATATCTTTTGCATATGATCTCCATTTGACGCTCAAAATACCTCTTTATAAATATTTATTTGAGGAATACAACTTTTGAATTTCCCAAAAAATGTCGTTTAGGGCCTCAAAGTGGCTTTGAACGTTCAGGACCCGAAAAACTACCAAAAATAGTAAATTGTGTTACAAAGAAGCAATGGTGGCGGTCCAAGTGGAATAGGAGGGTGGCCACCAATATCCATCTGAATCAACTTGTATCAGAACAACACTGACCAAAGGAAATTGGCACCAAAGGACAAACTTCGAAAAATCAAAATGGAGAAAGGCAAAACTATTCCAAAATACTTGACCAAGTTCACTGAATGTCATGATGAAATTGGAAATGTTGGAATTGCAGTTGCTAAGGATGATATGGTGAGTATTGATCTTCTAGGACTCCCAAATAGTTGGCATAATTATCAGGACTTTTTCAATGGTTGGGAGAGCTACCAGATTGGAAATGACTATGGTCAAATTTGATGTAGGAGGAGATCAAGAGTAACACCAAGGATGGCTCTTCATCAAAGACTGATGATGAACAAAACTGTGCCTTAGTGATTAAGGATAAGAAGGGGAAAGGTAAATATTCCCATTCCAAATCAGATTTTTATCTTGGAGGTAAGAAAAAATACATGACGAAAGTTAAGTGATTTCATTGTCATGAGCTAGGCCATTTTGCTACAAATTTTCCACTCAATAAGTCTAAGAAGAAGTCCTTAAGAGGAGGGGCAGGTGAGGCTTTGGCCTCTTAATTCGAATTGAAATTTTCCCTCATTGCATGCATGTTGTCATCAATGATGGGAAGTGTATGGTACTTAGACAATGGAGCTTCATTCCACATGAATGGTGACAAAGAGTTATTTAGTGACCTAGAGGAGAAAGATCTCCATATGCATATCGAGATATGTGACAATGGGAAGTATAATGTTACTAGATTGGTCACGATAACTTTTCATAGGGAGCATGGGGCTCCACTCACCTTGAAGAATGTTATATATGTGCCCAGGTTAAGGAAGAACTTGGTATCCATTGTCATGCTTGAGGATAGAGGTTATGATATGATCTTCTTGAAATGAAAGGCATTCCTTCGACACAGCCATGGGACGAGTAAAGAAGATAGGGATTCGGGTGAAGATTCTCTATAAGCTGGAGGTAGAGGAGTTTGTTGCTTTGAGCACAAAAGGAGAAAGGGTGCAGAGTCAAGACATTGGCGAGTTGTGGCAAAGGCGATTAGGCCACTTGCATCATGGGGCTTTGATGATACTGCAGCAAATATCTAACGGTATTTCCAAATGTACGCTTGAGAAAGTTGATACATGCAAGGGGAATATTTTCAAAAAATACACCAAGTCTTCCTTTCACAATAGAGACAGTCGATTAGAGGTTATTCTAGAGTGAGTCCATGCAAATGTGTGTGGACCATTCTCGATAGCATCCATGACCAAACACAGGTATTATGATATATTTGTTGATGGCTATTCTCGTAAATGCTAGATATTTTTCATGCAGAAAAAGGATCAAAGTTTCACAAAGTTTTGTGAGATTAAAGAATTTGTGGAGAAAGAGTCGGGCAAAAAGGTTAAAGCTCTATGGAGTGATAACAATGGTGCGTATTTCTCAAACGAGTTTAAGAACTTCAGTGCAATGGAAGAGATTAAACGGGAGTTGATGACACCCAATAACCCTCAGTGGAATGGTGTGGCCAAGAAGAATAACAGAAGAATAGTAGGGGCATCGAGGGCAATGTTTCAATGATCAGGGCTTGCAACTACACTTGTGGGCTGAGGCATGCTACAAAACCATTTATGTTCAGAACCATACCCCACATCGAATACTTGAGATGAAGACAATAAAGGAGGATTATTCTGGTAAGAGGCCAGATGTTGGTCATTAGTATATTACCATCAGTATATTACCATGTGACCAAAAATGCATGAAAGAAGCCTGAGCCGACAACAAATTTAGGGATATTTGTTGAGTACACTTATACACTTCACAACTATCAAGTGTACTTTCTAACCAATACGATGACAGTGGTTCGCAAGAATTTCATATTCGATGAGGAGAAGACCAGGTGAGTTTCCCTTGAGAGAGAGCTTGAGATACATGCAAATGAGGACATTTTAGCTCCTAAGGTTTAGGAGCCTCAAATTGATGTGGAGCAGCCACATGCAAAGTATTTGGGAGTGGAGACGTCCAATCAGCTAGAGTCTTCTAAAGAGGGAAGAAAGAGCACTAGAGAGGCTGACAAATTGTTGGATGATGCATAGGGGAATGTGGGAGAACCCACTTCTCAACACAGACAAAGGAGGTCACCTAAGAGGTACAAACGATACATGTCTGTTATGGGAAAATGTGTTGTGACAAAGCCATCTTCCTTTAAGGAAGCACTGTAGCAGCCAGTTTGGATTGATGCCATGGTGGAGGAGTATGACTCTATAGTTTGTAACAGTGTTTGGGATGTGGTCCCGAGATGGGAGGATAAGTCAGTTGTGAGATCAGGTTGAATTTACAAGGTAAATCAAGTTGCATATGGTAGTGTGGAGAAGCATAAGTCTAAATTTGTGGCCCATGGCTTTTCACAGTGTTCATGGTGTTGGACCCACCAACATGTGAGCGGATCTCCCCGTTAAGAAGTCCCAACTAGACCTTATATCGTTTGGTGTAGGATTCCGAGTAGTGGGTCATACGGTGTCGCCTTTACTACAGTTGCGCACAAAGGTAAGTAATATGTCCCTGTTGGTAGCAAGTGTGTGACATATGCAACAAGTCAAGGAAGGTGCATGAATAGTTCTAACACATGGAGGGTGAGGTGAGTGCACCCCTTCAAAACTTGGGAAAGCATGGAGTTAAGAAGGGAAAACACGAGCAAAGATGCAACACAAACTGGAAGACAAGTAAGTTAGCACTCCAAAGTGATGGTTAAACCAACAACACATTTTAGTAAGATTCATACATACTTATATGGAAGAGTCCATACATGCATGCACAAGAAAATAGATACATATATCATTAGAGTAAAAAAGTTAGCTAAAATACAATAAAAACATATGCATGAAATGTGTTGTCTCTCTTATATTAAGAAGTGAAATTTCCAATCATACAATAGAACCATGACCAACCACTATTTCCGACAGCGGGACGTTATAGTTACTTCTGCCTGGTCCTCCAAAGAGATATACTAGCTTTGCACAGTGGAGAAGCCAAGGCTCATTACAATACTCTACAAGCTTTATCTAAGATACTCCTATCAGAAGCTTGGCTTACCAAAACCACTACAATGAGTTATGAATTACTATTTATAGAAAAGGGTGGGGTGACCCTTAACATTCCCCTTTATGACTATTCACCAACCCTTATGAATCTTCACCAACTCTATGACTATTAGATTCAACTATCGACACTTGGACTTCCACTTTACAAGATGTTACGTAAAATATGCACATGTACCCACGTGAGACAAAATAGGCTTGAGCAAGCCATGCAATCTATCACTATCACTCGGATAGCTGTGTTGAGACCAACTCTTTGACATCCTTGTGATGATCGATGGTGGTGAACTAATGCCAAGCTTGGTTGTCCACGATGGTGTTTGTGCACTCAATGGTAACATCTTGTTGAAACTGAACTCTTGCCTCCATTGCATTAAGGTATAATGATATGGATCCTTTGTCCAACTCGTCTGATAACATGCACATAATCATCTTGAGTGTACATGGACAAAAAACATATTGATGCATAGTGTCTGTGCCGATCTCCAAGTGTGTGCTGGTGACCATGCGCATCAACTTGTCAAAATACATGTTTAGCTCCAATCGAATTTGCTTATTGTATTCACCTTGGTGACTGTGAAAAATAGGTGGGATCACATGCATGCGTACAATGACATCCATGCTCCTGAATACCCTTGAATTTGATCGACATCACTTCTCACCCTGTCTAGTCGATGCTAGCTGCTGAATGAATCTACAACCTATATGGGTGCAGTTTCATCAGTATGTGGAAGTTGCACCTCCTATTGTACCTGTTCCCGCTGCAACTCCTTCTCTTGTCTGTGGAAGTTCTGTTCTTCCTTGAGTTGTTGATTCAACACCTGCAACTCCTTCTCTATTTCTCTATCTACCTACACGTGATCCTCTTGTTGCGATGTTGCCTCATAGCCTCAATCTCCAAAGTTGCTTTCATCACAAGTGGATCTGCTTGAACTTGAAACTTTGTTCTACCTCTGCACTGTCAAGAACCTTCCCCTTGCATTTGTCGCATGCAGGTGTGCTACCTTTTGGTTTTTCTGATGCTGTTGCTTACTATGAAGCCATTGACATTTCATATTGATATCCTTGTCCATGAAAGACTTGATGTCTTCATAGATAGGCAAGTTCATAGACACTTGATTGATTGCATCCTCAATTGTGCTCAGAAAATTGTCTTCAACTCTGCTCTCCTGGAAGCCATTTTACCTATGTTTCTGAGAGGTAGATGAATACCCGTGAACCCTGAAGACATAGAAACACTCATGGCATGTAATTTTTCGGTTGAAAACCAAAACAATCTAAAGGACTGACATCCGATATACCTATGTGACTTTCCATGAAGATTGCACAAAATCATAGGGAGGCTAGGAGACTAACTGCCGAAACTGGGCAAGGCATAGTCCGGGCTGTCAGGAGACTGACTGACTACTGGAACTGCGCAATGCATAGTACATCCTGGCCTACTAAGGATTGAAACTATGAAATGTGCAATTTTAGTCAACAATGATATGCAAACCAGCAAATTTCATTGAGCAATTTCTGGGGCCAACAAGGCACTCCCTCCCAGAATTGCAAAATGCAAGCTTGGAGGTTAGTGTTGGGCCAAAATTGTGCAATTTTTGGAGAGAAGGCAGAGCATTCACTTCCAGAAAAGTGCAATGGTAGCTGGGCAAGGAAAGGTCTAGGCTAAGGAAGCCCAGACCCACCGGCAGGTGACTGAAAACATGAAAAGTCTGAATGCATGGTGATACTGAATGTAAATAGGTTTGAATGATCATGCATGCAAATAGTAAGTGTAGGATTCAGAAAATGGGAAAGCATGCATTTGTGTGAAGCAAGTCATTGCAATGATGACCGTTGGTCCAAAAACAATGTCATGCATTTGACAATAGTGAGATGCAAACAAAAACCAAAACGGTGCTTATAAAATCTAACATACATGCAAACAACAGTAGGTGCTCATTGAAATCAAGTGGAAAACACTTACACAAGTCGAAACACAAAAAGTGACAGAAACACAACACAATACATGCAAAGTGGGCTTGCCCTGAAACAACTAAGATGGACGTGCCAACGACTCCTAGATGTAATGTGGGATGTTAGAGTTGCAAGATCAATGTGAGGAATGAGATATGTGACATCCAGTTCATAAGTTTTGATAAAATCCAGGCTATGACACACATGCCACAAATCTAGGAAAAGCGACAGTTGGTGGGAGGTTTCGAAGATGAGCCTTGCATGTAACCTCCATCTGCTAAAAATAGATCCCTAAATCTATGGATGCCTTTGCATGCTGCCGTGGGAAAAGAAATCCATGCATGCAAATCATTTTTGTTCGGTCCCGGAGGGAAGTGGTCAAACTGAAGGCACATGAATCAGTCAGCAAGCTTGAGATGAAACCTTTGTGTAGTTCTTGGGCTAAGCTACGCTAGCTATCCTAGAGTGATTGTGCAATTTCTAGGGTTAGCAGGTGACTACCTCCCATAATTGTGCAATTTCTATGGTCACCAGGTGACTGCCTCCCAGAATTGTGCAATTTCTGGGTTGAGCAACGGTGCTGGGTTAGAATATGGAAGAAGACTGCCTGACTGCTTTACACAATTCTGGATCCCAGCAGACTGTCAGGCTAAGTTGCATAATTTTTGGAGGGAAGGCTAGCTCCCCTCTATAATTGTGCAATTTTCTGAGGGAAGCCTGAAAAACTAATTTGTGCAATTCTTAAGCTCAACACACTGGCCAGTTACCCTCCAAAATTGCATAATTTTTTGGGGGGGGGGTCTTCTTGGCCAACACATGGTCTAAGTCCAGAAAGATAGCATGTGAGGGGAGTGAAGAAAATTGACATGCACAGGCTGACAAGACATTGAGAAGCAACTAAAGCCTATATGCTTGATGGTGCAATACATGTTGTTGAGGATGGTTGGTAGGGAGGCTCCAAAATGAAGCTAAGGCAAAATTTTGGAAGGTGTTTGTAGTCACTACAACACACAGGTAGAGGAGATTGAGTATGATGATACCTTTTCTCTTTTTTCAAGGTGCTCGTCGATTAGATCTATATTGGCAATATCAAAGAAGATGGGTTGGAATATACATTAGATTGATGTGAAGACAACCTTCCTTAATGGAATTATTGAGGAAGAGGTGTACATAGAGTAGCCTAGAGCTTTTGAGACCTTTGACGGTGAGTCACATGTGTGTTGGCTCAAGATAGCATTGTATGGGTTGAAGGAAGAAAACGGTGCTTGGTAGACTAGGATAGATATCTACTTCACTGGGTTGGGCTTCACGAAGAGTGAAGTGGATGTGAACCTGTACCACAAAGTGGTGGAAGGTAAAATGTGGATCATTGTACTTTATGTTGATGATATCATACTGATAGGTGATGATCAGTTAATCAAGTCTTGTAAGGAGGACCTTGCAAGAGAGTTTGAAGTGAAGGACAAGGGGATCATGCATTAATTTCTTGGCACGGAGGTACGTCGGGGAGACAGGGAGTTTTTTTTGTCTCAAGGAAAGTATGCCAACAAGATACTCAGGATATTCCACATGGAGAGCAGAAAACCCATGGAGACTCCTCTAGCAAGTAAATGGAGGAAGGAGGATGCTACTTTAGGGGAAGAAGTGGAAGTTATTATTTATAGGAAACTTGTGGGTTCAGTCATGTATTCGGTGAAAACACAACCAGATATGTGCTATGCAATTAACCAACTTAGTCAAATGATGGTTAGGCCTACCAAGTTGTATTGGAAGGCGACAAAGCATCTGTTGAGATACCTCATGGGCACTTCCCAGTATGGATTATGGTACAAATAGACATAGGGGTGAAGCTTTAAGGCTTCACCAATGCATATTGGGCAGGGAACCCATTCGACAGGAAGATCACATCAGAAGGTATCTTCAGTATTGGGTTAGTGACAATTTCTTAGTACAACAGGAAATAGAGATTGATTTCACTTAGTTCGATAGAGGCAGAGTACATGGCTGTGAGTCAGGCAACATGTGAGGCCATCTAGATGAGGAATATCCTAGTTGGTTAGTTTGGTCAGGAGATGGATCCAACTGTGATTTACTAGGATAATTAGAGTTGTATCAAACTCTCTAAAAATCTAGTTTTTCATGATCAGTCCAAGCATATTGATATCTCATATCATCATATCGGAGATTGTGTATTGAGGAGATTTATGTTTTTAGAGTACATTCCCACATAGGAGCAAGATGCTGATATTTTGGCAAAGACATTGTCAAGATGTAAATTCAAGTTTCATAGAGACAAGATCGAGGTAGCTGATAATGTTTTTCTTGTTGAGAGGGAGTGTTGAGAAATGGCAATAAGAAATTCCAGTTTAATTTGTCCTTGAATTAAAATAAGAATTAAAATCGAATTCTATTCTCATAACAACTTGTAAATAGTTAATTAAGTTTAGGAATTTCGAGTTGGAAGTCTTTTGGTAGTCATGTATATGTTCTCCCTAAATTTTAGGGGTCCAATATGAGTTTAAATTGAGTTGGAAATTAGATCACTCAGTTTACTGAGTTAAGTTTAGTTAAATTAATTCCAAATTGTTTTTGGAACTAGTAGAGGACTAATAGTCAGTTAGTGAACTAATGCATCCATTAGTGCTACTCCAGTTAATTAAAGATTTCCTCATGAGAAACACATGCATGTTAGTTCAAAGAAAGACTCAGTTGAGACTAGAGTGCAGGGAAAATGTACCGTCAATGGTATTATTTACTGGAGTGTAAATATCATGCATGCATCAGAGATTGATCCTATGTTTTGATTGTGTAGTTTTGGGAGCATGAATTCTCTTTAAATATGGGCTATTCATACTAGGAATTATGCAAGATATCAAGAGCTTGGAGAGCTACAGAATTGGCTATGTGTTGGCTAAGATCTAGCTTGTGAGATGAGAGAGTTGAGCATATTTATGTGGAATTGTTCTAGTGAGAACAAGCTTTGTATCTTCACTCATATTTTTGATATATGCAATACAGATACCGAGGTTTCGAGTAGTGGATTTCTTAGATACATCTTGTGTTATGTGCCATTGATTTTTCTTGTTCTTGTTCATATTGTTTTCATTGATCTATTGGATTCTTCTAGTTGAAAGTAGAAGTAGATTCTTGTCATGTGTTTTATTACATTGCATGAGCTTGTGAATCTACAAGATTTTCTACACTATATTTATACAATAGTATAATAACAAAGTTGTTTTTGGGCCCATTTTTGTTTCTTAGCTTTGGGCATTCTTTCTTGAATTTTAGAAGCATTCTACTTCTTGGGCATTCAACATAAAAACAATGGTAACTTGCAATGGTGTTTTTTGTAAACTTTCTAGTGAAATACATCATAAATGGGTGAATTTTTGGTAGAAACCGACACCCTTCTTGTGTTTCCCACATGGTGGATCATATTTATGAGAGATTCTTTGGCGTAAATCACATGAAATTTCATTTGTCGACGTGTTTCAAACCAACTAGTGTGGTTCATCATCAGGACAGATTGATTCTTCAACTTGTCCTGACGGTGAACCACACTGGTTGGTTCGAAACGCGTCAACAAATACCAATGTGGTTCATCACCAAGACAAGTTTATTCTTCAACTTGTCCTGATGATGAACCACACTAGTTGGTTCGAAACGCGTCGACAAATGAAATTTCATGTGATTTATGCCGCAAAATCTCTCATAAATTTGATATGGATCACAAAAGCCTCTGTTGTATAGGTAAATCCCCTCTACGGATAGAGGCGATCCCTACTAGCCCAACAGGGGTCTAGCAACAATCGAA
>APFE030698232.1:136822-177103 GCA_000404065.3 Pinus taeda | reverse complement strand
CGCTGTTCGTAGAAATGGGACCAGCGCGGAAAAGACGTGTGCTTCCGCGCTGGCAGCGCAACAAAAACATTGGCCTCCACCTGTCAGCGCGGTTATTTTATTAACAGTCGCGATGATCCATTGAACTTAGGCAAAGAGGGTTTTTTAGCCATTTTTGAGGAGCATGAGTATAGGTGAAGGTGGTTTATAGCACAGTAGGGAGACTGACATGATGGCAGTGACATTTTACTGTGTAACAGCCTCAATTCAACAATGGTGGATCATGTTTTTTTATCTTCATCCATGTGAACACTCTATAAAATATATTCATCCTCTCATTTTCTATAGGATAAGAGGGGATTGATAGTGAGGCTTCTATTTTTAAATCATTGTCAATAAAGCATGTAAAAGTGAACCTGAGTAACAATGGTATGATATTCTCAAATTATATCTAATAGGGGGGAATTGATTATCGACTAGCAGTTTCAAAGAGCCTAAGAAATATCCAAACCAAAGCCTCAAGTTTGAACTAGAATCAAAGTTGCAACTAGAGTCAAAGTTATGAGCGTGATTTAGTTTTTGGTCATCTTCAAATAGATATTTGGAAGCACTTCCACTAGCAAAATTCTTCAGCTTCTTACTAGATTTGGAAATACTCTAGGAACTACACCAAACATTCTATAATTGGTGGTCATTCTTAAACCACCATCAATTGAGACCTCAATGATTTCCATCTTGTCTAGAACATATGTGAGCACTTCCACTAGTAGAAGATGACAACTAATTGTGAGATTTGCAACAATTCTAGGAACTCTGCTAAGTGTTCCATAGCTGGTGGTCAGACTTAAAACACCACCACCTGAGACCTTTATGCTTTCTCACTTTTTTGAAGTATTAGGCAGAGTTTCCACTAGCATAAGATTTCAACTTCTAACCAGATTTGGAATTTTTCCAGAAACTGCATCAAGCATTCCAAAGTTGGTGGTCATCCTTAAACCACCACCAATTAAAACTTCTGATTCTTCCACCTTATAGTATCATTTCAAAGAGCACATCCAACACCACCATTTCCAACTAATAATAAAGAAGTTAATAATATTTAATTGCAACATGTAATATTATAACAAAAATATATCTCCATTATTATTATTAATACTAATAACTAGGAAAAAAAATGCATACCATAAAATCAACATACTACCGAATTTTAAAAAACATAAATATATTTATACAATATTTTTTTAATAGTGAAACCATTTTAAATTTAACAATTACACATTACAAATAGAATATCAATGTCAATACTCTATAATGATTTTCAACTTACAAACATTGTTGTTTATATGCATAACATCTGCATTTGTTGAAAATATCACACAATGAGAGACATTATTTTCCACATACACTATTCCAAAAAAATAAGCCTGAGAAAAATTTTCCATCCTCTTTCTCACCTTCAATAACCTATTTAAACAAGACGGGATGCGGGGCAGCTAGTCCCTGCCCCAGCCCAATAGTCAAACAAACGAACGGCAGCGAATTGGAATCCTGCCATTGATTTCAGATTCCCCGAGATGGCTGGCAATCAGAGGAAGAACAGATGAAGCCATGGGGATTTTGTCAGATATGGCCAAATTGAATGGGAACAGAATCCCGGACCATATTGTGATAGCAAGGGATTTGAAATCTCAAGAAAGTAGCACAAGCAAGAGCCTCTGGTCTGCTCGTTGGGCTCGTTGGAGGATGATTCTGGTAATGACAGTAGGGGTAGGAATTGGACTGGCTTATTATGGGATTCAATTAAATGTGGAGAATCTGAATTTCGATCTGTATTTTACAGTGGCTTTCAATGCCCTAATGGAGATCCCGGCTGTGTTTGGTGGATCTTTGCTGTTGACTTTTGTGGATCGCAGAATTCTGGTGGCCTCCTGCTCTGTTCTTGCTGGAATTTCTTGCATAATCTGCACTATGTTCCATCAGTCTGGAACAGGGGTGTCTGTGTATCGCAGTTGGGCTCAGCTGATTGCAGAGTCCATTGGTTTCATGGCGGTGTCGCTTTCCTTTGATGTAATGTATATATACAGTGTGGAGCTCTTTCCTACCAATGTGCGCAATATTGCTGTCTCGATGCTCAGGCAGGTGCTCATACAAAGTTTCATGTAAGGTGACAGTATGCAGTCCAGCAAACCTGAAGTGCAGTCCAGCAAACCTGAAGTTACAAAGTTTCGTTTACTGGTTGACATTCACTAGTGGAACACCAGGTGCAAAGTGCCTCAGTTCATTGCTCACTTTGGCTGTTTGAGAGCAAACGGGGAAGCAAATGCACTGGCCATGAGATCTGACACTAGCATTGACAATGGTAATTTGCAGTACATTGCTATTGACTTTGAAATTTTGTATCTAACTTTCGTCGTATTAAAACCACTCAATTTTGTGGCTCGACTTTATAGACTCTTCCGTCCCGTCAACAATCCCCAGCGTCGAATGACATTAAAAAAAGGGTTTCTATTCTTCATTGCCTTTATAAGAATAGAAACGCTGGTTGCGAAACTAAATTGACTTACGAAGAGTTGTAGCCTTTCTTCTTCCGTGTTCCCTGTCGAGGAAAAATGTGTATCTGATAAAGATAAGCTAAAACAACATTTGAACAATTTGCCGACGCTGATGTAAAACCTTTGACGCTTTCAAACCTTGTCAACCTTCCTCCACTCCTGCGGCAAATAATATATGTGGAGGTTTTAGTTCATTAATAGGTGGGGCCGTATAAGCCACACATACTATAATATACGTAGTTAAATTGGAAAGATAACATATGTTGTCCCGCCCCGTGAACGGACAACATAGCCTTTTGCATGGATTTCACGTGTCAGTGCATGCGTTTCCCTTCAGTGTTTCAAGAAGTTTACCAGTGTGAACTTGTCAGAACCCTTTATTTCGCTTTCTCTATGTTTCGAGAAGTTTCAGAATCTTTTTTTTCGCTTACCCAGCTATAAGTAGAAACCGTCTATGACAACATTGATCAACTCTTTGATCTCCTGTGCATTCACCGCTGAGCAAGAAATTCGCTTCCTTGCTTTTCATCATTCACCGGAGAACTCTATTGCCTCCAAACAACGGACTGGCCCTGCAGTAAACCAGCAAATTGGTGGGTAGCTTTTCTCTTAATGCGATCTTTCCCATGAAATTATCTGCTCCTCTAATCCAGAAGTTTCTGCACATTGATTCAAAATAATTCATCCCTGGTAAGTGTTTCTTTTAATGGTAATTTTTTGATATCACAAAAATAGTATATATGTAATTTCTCTTAATATGTTTCAGGATGAATTTTTTTTATTCGATTGTTATTTGTGTAATTTCAGGATATTTTTGAAATTTGCAATCTGAATAAATTGAACTTCCTCCACTCCTGCGGCAAATAATAGATGTGGAGGTTTTAGTTCATTAATAGGTGGGGCCGTATAAGCCACACATACTATAATATACTTAGTTAAATTGGAAAGATAACATATGCTGCCCCACCCCGTGAACGGACAACATAGCCTTTTGCATGGATTTCACGTGTCAGTGCATGCATTTCCCTTCAGTGTTTCAAGAAGTTTACCAGTGTGAACTCGTCAGAACCCTTTATTTCGCTTTCTCTGTGTTTCGAGAAGTTTCAGAATATTTTTTTTTTGCTTACCCAACTGTAAGTAGAAACTGTCTATGACAACATTGATCAACTCTTTGATCTCCTGTGCATTCGCCGCTGAGCAAGAAATTCTCTTCCTTACTTTTCGTCATTCACCGGAGAACTCTATCGCCTCCAAACAACGGACTGGCCCTGCAGTAAACCAGCAAATTGGTGGGTAGCTTTTCTCTTAATGCGATCTTTCCCATGAAATTATCTGCTCCTCTAATCCAGAAGTTTCTGCACATTGATTCAAAATAATTCATCCCTGGTAAGTGTTTCTTTTAATGGTAATTTTTTGATATCACAAAAATAGTATATATGTAATTTCTCTTAATATGTTTCAGGATGAATTTTTTTTATTCGATTGTTATTTGTGTAATTTCAGGATATTTTTGAAATTTGCAATCTGAATAAATTGAACATCTTTGCTATTGTTATTTCAGAAACAATAACATTAGAAACCAAATTCTGCACAGAAACTTGCAATCAAAAGCAGTTACCAGTTTATTGAATAAGGTTGGAGGGTCAAATATGTCAAAGAAAAACATGAATTATAAAGCAGCCCAACGGCATGATTTTTCAGAGAGGATGTCCAGAGAAGATTTCGTTGAGGGCAAAAAGGCAGGGAAATATAAAGGGGTCAAAAGAAATTACCTCGGTCGTTTCACTGCACAAATTAGAGATTCAATCGCCAAAAAATGGCGCTGGCTTGGAACATTCGACACACCAGAAGAAGCCGCAGCTGCCTATGCTAACGCTGCAGCAGAGATGAAGGAAAGACGGTCACAAATGAATTCAGAATCATGCAGTCTCAGCGCCTCAAGTCATCCTGATATTCATATTATTAAAAGGGAGCAATGTTTTAATAGGGCAGAGCTGGATTCGAAAACTGAACGTATTGACTGTAAGACCTATTTGCTCAGGTACTCACTCACTGTGTATGGTAAACAACCTTATAATATAGTAAATGCATTTGATTCCAGAATAACAAAGTTTGATTGCATGAAATGAGAAGATTCTTTTTATCTATCTAAATAAATAGCTTAGAATTCTGTCTTACGGGGCTTGTGATAATGCAGTTTGAAGAATACAGCAAGCTCATTTACCTGGACGCCGACATTCAAGTCTATGACAACATTGATCAACTCTTTGATCTCCTGTGCATTCGCCGCTGAGCAAGAAACAATGAAACCAATTTCCTCAGGTACTCACTCACTGTGTATGGTAAACAACCTTATAATATAGTAAATGCATTTGATTGCAGAATAACAAAGTTGTAATTCAGAAGGTACGTGTTGATTTTATGGAATTTCAGTGTAATTACTAGTTTTCCACCCTCTGGATTGCTATAGCTACAGTACAGATGCCTCAAATTTACTGCATAGAAGTGCATCTTCCCAACCACGGCATGCAACTGCTTGTCGCCTTTGTCTAAATAGCACGCATCTCTATACTCCTTATGAATGACTGAACACAGGCTCTTTGCATGTAGATTCTTAATAAAAACAAAGCTGGAAAAATAACATTCAGACATAGTAATTACAGATTATCCAGGGAATCTTTAATCAAGAAAACTAGTAAACTTTAGAGTAACTCTGGTAAATTAACAAAGTATAATTCTCACGCTTTCGTCGCTTTCTTCGCAGGAAAGCAACAGGCTGTTTCTTCTCCACCAAGCGAGGCTCTGATTCAGCGGTCATTCTGTACTCAGGAGTTCGTTCCATCATTCTCTGGGGAAGGGAGGGTAGCGCACAGCACAAGACGCACCGTGGGGAGTATAAGAGAGCTTCGGGTGGTTTCGGGGCTTCCAGCAGAGTCCAGCAAGTGTAGAGGAAAGTTGGCACCTGTTAGATGTGGTGGCAGGCGTGCATGTATGGCAGGCGTGCATGTAAGCAGTGGCAGGGGCGCTATTGTATTGTACGTAGTTCGCCATACATTTCCTAACATTAAATGTTAGGAGATTAATGCTAAGGATGAAGATAGCATTACTTCATCCAGTCTTCGAATTTCTCTAATTACCTGTACATATGCCCATTGTTTCCTAACTTTTGAGCCTCCATACATTGTTTTGAGGCCAAATAAGATGAAAATGGTTTTGATTGGTCAACAACGAAGGAAAATATAAAATATTGTATCGCATCCGAAGAAACTTTGTTTTAAGTTCAAATAGTTTATTGTTTATCGAGTCAAACTAATGTCCACCGACCAAAACTAATTACTATCGTCCCTGCCAACCCGAAAGCAGGGACTAATAACATTTAGAAGACTTTGACTTTATCCCCTTTCTTGACTGCAATAACTTATTTGAAAAACCTAAATTATATCACTATAAACACAAAAAAAACCAATATAAGTCTTATTTTTTCCATTATCTAAATCATAAATATACAAATTGAACATAAAATATATTAAATAAAATCACTTGCGGTTTGTTTGAAAACATGCCCATTTCTTGATGTCATCTTTGAACATAAGAATACAATCTCCAACTTAAAGACCACGCGTTGTCACCTCTATTACAAGAATGAAAAATAAATTATCAGAATTGAAAAGGAAATGGTGAGAGCCATTAAATTATTAAAAAGTGTAGGTATTATTACATTTAAATGAAGTTACAATTTACGTGTAATTTCCAATATGCAATATCTAAACACAAATATTTTATATTTTATATTTCATTTAAAATAGAGAAATGTATCATGAGAACAATGATGACATATTTATAAATAAATTGAGAAGAAATTGGCATATGAAGATAAAGGTATATGTAGAGATAATAACTAACTACTCTAAAAGTAGAGTTCATGTCCTCTACTTTGAGCGAAGACTTTGTAAGATGTCTCTATATCTTCAGCGTGATAATAATAGATTCGAGTAGTTTATAAAGTACAAAGATACATTGTCAAAAAACTAAAGCGCAGAAACCTGAATTTATTTTGATTAAATATAAAAATATTTTGGATATTTATGAAAAATGTGAAATGTGAATTAATGATGTTAATTTTATTATTTTAGTTGAATATTAACTTTGTTCTAAAATTTAAAATTATGGTAAAAATAGTCGAAATATTTCAATGATACTTATAAGCAATGTGAAATGATTTTTAAAAATTCTAAAATTTAAAATTAATATAAAAATAATCAAAAGTATTAATAATCAAAATATTCCAAATTTATATATAAATCAATATTCTGAAATTAAATTAATATGGAAATAGCCAAAACATTGTGATAGTCCAATGCTCCAAAATCTACCATCTATATAAAAATGAAAAGTGATTTTTGGTTAAGGTAATTTTCCTTTTCAAATAACTTTGTGAAATAGCTTACTTAACTTTCTCTTTCATATTCTCTTAGTTTAATGTAGGCTTTTCTCTATATGCTTAGTAGTAGGAAGATCTAGGTTTTATTATGTCATATTTTTTCTTCCAATCGCTTCATTTTGTATTTTAGGACTAGTGGAACAAGATACTTGGAAGGATATTTGTAGTCAATGATCCATACCCTTCGCACATTTATTGAGGGCACTCGAGTCGATAGGATATGTAAAAATTGGAGATTGAAAAATTATATCTCGCAAATTAATTAACATTTAGACTTAATTGTTGTTATAATTCCCTCTAATGTGAGATGCATTGGAAACAAAATTGATGATATGCTAGATCATTCTAGATGCTTTAATCCCACTTTCTATATCAACTCTCCTTCATTGGACAATGGCTGAGACAAACAAAACCCATATTCAAAAGAATTGGAAAGTCAAGAGAAGAACTCCCCTTTGAGGGTGTCCACGATAGAAGATGAGATGACAAGAGGGAGGGAAATGGTGTTGTTATCTCTAGTTATCACATTCTCCTAAATATGTGGGACAAGGAAGCTACCTACCCTCCCATGTAAACTACTACCATATATTAGGTCTCCATCAATCACATGTGTGCAACGAAACCTTTGGTTTAGTGCAGTATAAATGACCTTATTTTCATCACCTCAAGCTTTTCAAATCAAGTTTTTACTAAAGAAATTAGATAAGAAATACGAGAAGAAGCAAGGAAAGGATTTTAGGGACTATGTTAGGGTCCTATACTTTATCGGATCTCAAGGTAATTGAGTGTTATATCTCAGAAATCCTATTTTGTAAATACTTGTCAATCTACCAATGATTTCCAAATAAAAATAAAAAATAGAATAAAGATGAAAAGAGGGTATAAAAAAGAAAAAATAAAGAGAAAAACAAGAATATTGAAAAAGAAGAAAAGATAGAACCCCGCCAAAAGAAAGAAAATAAAAAAAGAACTAATATTGAAAGTGTTGCAAGTGTAAATGACACTACTCATATATACCTTTTGATTCATTTCTGTAAAATAAAAGTTGTGTGCAGCTTGTTCAAAATGCCATAATCACTAGTTTTAGTTTAATCATATAGTTTAATCATGATTAAAATACTTTAAATTTATGTAAATTAGATAGAGAATTAAGGTTTATCCAACAATTTAATATGGGTAAATCATTAGTTAGGTAGAAAATGACATTGATCTAGCTATTTAATCTGGGTCAATAGGAGAAATAAGGGATAGGTTAGATAGTTTTTTCATTATGAATAAAAGAAAATAAAATGTGTTTGCTAGTCTAAGTGCACCCTAGCGACTGAAATAAAACGCTAGTTTAGCTAAGGGTAGGTAGATTAGGTGATTTGGTAAATATTTATCTATATAAATTTTTTCGTAAGTTTGAGGATATCATGAAAGGTCATAATATGCATGATGGGATAAAATATTTCAAAATGTTTCATTATATCCCTTATCCTATGTTCAAAAGGGAAATGTGTGCACTATGAATAAACTATTTCATATTTTTCATCATCCATCATTATCTTGAGTTCAAAAAGCTAATATTAAAAGCGCATAAGGATATATATTCTTTGTCTCTTATTATTAAAATTGAACAAATTTGAGCACCTCAGGATCTGATCCCCCACTTCATCCACGGACCTCGTCTTTTTTCGACCCCCCTTCGCATTCTGCCTTTACCGTCGAGGGTGGGGGGAGGGGTTCCGAAAAGTGGTTTCCTCTGTCGGGCCCCATTCCTCTCGTGGCATGAAGTGGTGATTTCACACCCCTCCATCTGATACCACTAATCGTCCGCTACCCCCTCCGAAAACCATCTTTTGCTTATCCATCTTGTCATGCCCCAACACTCTTCCTCCACCACTCACCGCCCACCACATGGCATGATCGTTGGGCCAATTAAATGTGTTCTTGACCAGATAAATGTTCTTCATTTATTTCATTTCTCCTTGGTAAGTGTTTAGCTAACGGTCCTGCATCATTTCCAACAAGACTTTTGTCATAATGTTTAAATAACTTTGAGCTTGCCATTCTCAACCTTTCACTCCTAATTGTTTCTTCTATTCACAATTTCCCACAATGATCTCCATCAGAGCATTCCCGTGGCCAGACTGTAGTAGAAATTGACTTTTCTTTCCATTTTCACTTGAATTTCCTACTCTACAAATTCATTTGGTTTACAGATTATTTATAGTCATGCCTCATAAAACTAAGACCCAAGATAAGACCATTAATCCTTTAATTCCCCCTTCTGTAGATTTAGATCATATACCATTAGCAAATAGAGATTAGCAGATAGAGATTATAAGATAAATGATACTCAGTGTGATTGCGATTTTCTGGAACTGTATTGTTCGTTAGAGGATAAGCACATAGACAAGACAGATGAACTTGGTATCTAGGAGTCCAACCTCCCCCATTATATCTTCTGCTTGAAATTCCAAGCCCCATAATTTACCAGAAGGTGTAAATCTTGTTACATCCCTACCAAAAGAACCATAATTTCCCCTACAGGTGATATTATTTTCACCGTTATAGCCAAATCCATTTACCAAATGATGTTGTCCCCCACTGTGGAAAATGTTTGCCCTTTCTCCATAGAAGCCCTCACCCAGTTTATCAAAAGCTGGACTTTGCCACTACAGCCATAATTTTTTAGATTTTCTTGCCAGAGAATGCCAAATTACCCAAGAAGAATCCTCCATATCCTTCTTCCGTTTTCCCTTATCAAGCCAAGAAGATTATTTCTATGATTTCTTATATTTTAGGCTATCATTCTGATCAGTGGGTAGATGAGCTCATTTTAGGATTCCTCTCCATATTTTCCGTAGATAGAAAGCCCTCCTTGATGTTCAAATTCAGTCAATTCTTGGCTTAAAATATTCATGAGAAATTTATTAAGTTTCCTACAGAGAAGGTGTTCAATCACACCTCTATTTTGATTTACATGTTCTAAATCTATTATCAAGCATAAAAGTTTAGTTTTGCATTGCAGAAGTTGGATGATGCAAGGAAACAAAAACCATTGTTCTTTTGGACCTCATTGGTCATGAAATAACAACAATAATTCACCTACATGAAATTTATTGAAGACTTTGTTCATCTAGTTGTGAACATTCTCAATAGTGGAGAAAAAAACACTCCTTACATCCGTACTTCAAGGCCAGACATAGAGAAGTATGCAAATCAGATGGAGTGGGAAGAAAATACCTTGCAGGAAGCTGACGAGCAACTTGTTTCTACTTCTAGTTTGCAAACTCCCGTTCCTTGGGAAAAATCAAGAAAAATGCTAAGGGAGGAAGGATCATCATCTACCACTAGAAGTGAATCTAGAGAATTCAGAATCAATTATAGGAAGAGAGAAGAGGTGACTCCTAAAGTGGAAATGGAAAAAGAAACTAAAGAGGAGGTAGTCATCATCATCACAGATTCACTACCTGCAACTACTAAATTCACTACATCTCCCTTTGAAACTTCATCTTCACAAGGTCATAAGGAGACTGAGCTGGAATCACAATCTATCCAAACAAAAAAGGAGAAGCTAGTTTTTGACAGGTACAGGGAGATAAAGCTCAGGAATGAAATTCTAAAAAACCACACTTATAACCAATTTTGGAAGTAGACTTCCATCTCACAAAGTAGATTGTTATCATTCTTTGACATAGAGCATGGTAAAATATAGATGGCCTTTCTTGAGGCTTACATTCTATATCCCAAATCAATAACAGACTACAAGAGAAACACCATTGAATTCAGCACAAAGGACATACATCCCATTGATAAAATGGAGATGCACAAGGAAATGGGTGAAATGATATCCTCCCCTCTAACTAACACTGCACTGTCACTTTCTAAATTGTAGGTTTCTTTTGCAAATGTCCAATCATAGCTGAAGATGGAAAAAGTGCCCTACTTGGCCAAAGATAATAGGATTAAGTCTTTGGAAGACTTGGTGATCAAGATAGGGTATGACCCTAAATATATTAATGTTGATGAGGAGATGGAGTGTTATAGACATATTTGGGCACTGCAACCCCAATCTTATATGTCAATAAACCAAGGGCTCTTTAACCCCTAAAAGTGTTGTTTCATACCCTAAAGGATCATGGTCAGCTGATTACATCATTTTCCAGAAGTTCCACCTGAAAATCCAGTCAGAACTGGCCAAAACTGGACCATACTGACTGCTCCACTGTCGAGGTGTGATGCATACTGACTCCTACACTAGCTAGGTGCAATGCATACTGAAGAGGCCTTCTGTGGGTTGCGATGAGCGAGAATGGACAAATGTCTAAGACAATTTCCTAAGTGGATACTTATGGAATCTTCTAGAAACTTCTCCTATGACACTTGCCTCTCTAAATTCGCTTAAGGATGAGTAAGAGATCCAAGAAATCTCCAAGTGTAACTAAGAACTACAAGTGGAATGACACTAATCAAAAACCCAGAGATGGCTCACACCCTTGCAGAAATCTTTAAATCGATCCCTCATCAGAGAGATCTAGAGGCTGGAATTTTGTAATTTGTAAGGAAGTGCTGATATTTTGTCTTTGAGAGAGAACATTGTATGGTTGGGTGATCTTGCTTTTCATGAGGTGAAGAGGGCTTTGATGTTGGGAGGATGATGCTAGATCAGATAGCTGGGTCGTAATCCTCTCTTCTATTATTAATAAATTTCTTTGAGTTTTCCTCCATACAATTGTGTACTTGTGAATCTTGTTATTTGTGAATGCCATTGTATGTTCAATATATTTCTTATTTTGCATTGTTTATGATATAATAGATCGAGATGCTTTGATAATGTTTTATTACTTTGTTTCTATATGTATTCTCTAAGCAAGACAAGTAGGAGAGGAGTTACAAGCTCTATCAAGGGGGAGAGAAATCAAGCAACGAGTCAAGTGAAAGATCCAGGCTGGCCTGTTTGCTTCTCTCTTATCTATCATACATAAAGGAAATCACAAATTGCTTTGATTATTTGTTTCTAGGATAGCTGCCAATCGTAGTGGGACTAGCAGATGGAAAAGACACTAGTTTTCCTAGAAACAGAATGGTGACTTGATTGGGGATCAAATAGTTTGTTTGCTTGTTATTGTTGTTTTCTTTATAAACTACATATGGAGCCTGAAGTTAGCCAGATAGCCTTCGAACTGCTCTTGCTATGCAATTGCAAAGTAGATGAATGCTGCTTCAGTCAATCTCCGGGTTAGCTTATGAACTAGACATCTAACTTACAATAATTCTAAACGCCCTTGTGGTAGCTCAATAACCTCCTAAGATCATACCCCTTTACTTTTTTCTTTACTGTCCATAATAACTCAGCCTAAATCACTGAACTCAACTGCAAATTTTAGCAAAAGCCCACCTCAGTTGTGCTCCCTGGCCCATCGCATTGTCTATAATTGGAAACTAGTATGAATCGCACCTCTCATGTGTAGCAGGTGAGATGCATCCCTATTTCTGTGAAGCACAGGTGTGATGACTGGGTAATACTATTTCTCTCTTTGAAATTTGGGGTTTTCTCCCTGTTTTCAGCTCTATTCAGTTGTTTTGTTACTTATGATTAGTATCTCATTGCTGAAGCCTCCTTACTTTACATAGTTTAGACTCCACTGATTAGGATTAGTAAATGTTTTTATGTATTTGTCTATCATTTACAATCCTTAGTCAAAACGTCGCTTAAATCGAACTATTGTTTTGATGAAAAAAGTGTTGTAACTATCATTTTGAGTCAAAAAGAGAAGTGTCGTAAAGTCTTCCTTCTCTAGATAATTGATTGTACTTTTTGTCATGTATTTGATTTGAATTGTTAATATATGAAGTGTCGAAAGCAGTTTTCTATTCAAAATCGAAAAGTGTCGTTTAGTCTTCCTTTCAATGTGAAAAGAAATTGTTGAAATGTTGCTTTGAAGAAAATATTTCAGATCTATACTTAGTTTTCCTTTTTGCATTTCTCACACTCAGGGAACAAAAAACAAATACATGCATTTTCATTTGCATTTATACTGTGTGCGAAAAATGATTTAGGAAAAGTGCATTTAGTGTGTGCTCTTTGCTCTCTGTTGAAAGAATCATAATCTTCTTTCCTTAGTAGCTAGTATTTTCATTGCTAAAAGAAAACAACGATTGTTTATCATTTTAGATTGCATATTTAGGAATTTTACATCTACATCACGTGGTGAACCTTGAAAGACAAACTTCTAAATAAGATAAAATCTAAAATAAATCTCAATGAGCTTAACAACACTTTGGAACCTAACACAACACATTTAGAAGTCTAGGCTAGAGACGTGTTCCGACATCATAAAATCTAGTAATTATTGTTTTCATCGAAGGTTGGGTGATTCCTCCTCTTTGATATAGCAAGTGTTAGCACAGAATCATGCTCCTTGTACCATCAAGTATATATTGGGAGACCACAATAGGCTGATATCCTTTATCCATAAGAAGTCGTGTCTTCCGCCCTATCGATCACAATGCACTGAACACAACATTCGGGAAGATTGACTACCATACATAAGTCCTTGGTAATTTCTCTTTAATTTACCACCAAGGTGTATATTGCAATTTTGCGATTGGTTTGGTAATCCTTTTGTGTAGATTTCTAGAGTAGTCAATTTCATTCCTTTTCAACTCCTTAAAAGAAAAGGTCCATCTGAGCACTTGTCACTTCAGGCTCATTAAAAATCGAAGTCGACTAGAGTCATCTTTAACTTTTTCTCGACTCTTAAAAATTGAAAAATCAAAGTTGTGTCAAAGCATCATTAAAATTTATTTAATTCAGAATAAAAACCCTATTCCTTCATTGATCTTAGGCTGAGATAATGGAGTCCACCAATCAAGGAATCCCACTTGAGGGGAATCCTAGTCCATTTTCTTCTTGGGGAAATATTGGTGCTCTATATATGGCCACATTGTCCCTTCTAGGGATCACAATTAGTCTGTCGGTATGGTTGTTCTCAACCTTTGTCATTCAGAATACCGTAATTCCTTAGCAATCGAATCAGCAACCAGTTGATACTAAAAGTGACCCTTTACCTTCTACTTCGTTTGTTTCTCCCTCCCCTTCTTCCTCTTCGCTTGGTGAAAATTGTGATACTAGTAACCAAGTGGATGAGAAGAAGAAGAAAGGGAAGGAGAAGAAGAAGAAGAAGTCAGTTAAACAAGGGGGAAACAATGAATCATCTGGTGAAAATATACACATTAAGTATCCTAAATATCCTTGTCTAATTTGCAAAGGAAACCATTTTCATCAAGATTGTCCTTGCATTCCGCGAATCTTGAGAGAATGGTCTCCCTATTCGCACCATCTAGTGTCATCAACCTCTGGCGATCATGTTGATAACACACCATCAACTAGTGAAAATGAATTTCATGGGTAGAAAGAAAAGGTGAAAACTCCATGTCTATTATGTGAAGGAGACCATTACCTTCCCCATTGTCCTTTTCTAGATGAGTCCAAGAGAATATTGAATAGTCATCCTGCTTCACCGCAACGACTTCCACCTGGATACAATAAACTCTCACCAAGTCCTTTGCTAGTTGAGAATCTAACTGACATAACTCAATCATGGATCGAAATGCATATCCTTGAGAGTGAACCTTCTTAGTCCATACTAGACCAAAGTCAACAGGTAAAGATGGAAGTCGACCCAGTCTTGCCTTTAGAAGGTCCACCTTCAGGTGATACAATTTCCAAAGAGAATGAGAACAATACCGTTCAAATTATTTTTGTTTATACAGAGTCTGATGAACTTGGGGGAAATCCACTTGTTACTTTACAACAGGAGGAAAATTCCCCAGTTCAAGGGGTCCATTCAACCATTTATCCAGTACCCCCTCCAAGCAGTCTAGTCGTTTCCTTCGATTGGAATCAACTAGCAAGACACCGCCTTCCATCTAATGTACCATTCTGAATCATAGTACAAGTTTACAAAATGGTCATGTTTGGAACTATCATAGATGAAGGGGCTTCAGTGAGTATCCTTTCCTCAACTTCTTGGAAAGCACTTGGTTCACCATCGCTTATGCCTGTAACACCAAAATTTGTCAGGCTTTAACAAAGGAACCAGTCAACCGTTAGGGATCCTTCTAAAGTTGTCGATAACTTTAAAAAGGAAAACCATTCACTTGAACATGATGGTAGTCCAAGGACCATTAGATTACAATCTACTTCTTGGACGTGACTATATATATAGCATGGAAGCTATTGTTTCCACACTCTTTCGAGTGATGTGTTTCCTGCATGAAGGAAAAATGGTAAAACTTATAGGTCAGCTTTCATTTCCCGGTTCAAACACAATGCTAAGTCAAACATCATCCCTAAGTGGTCTCTTTGCGTCAGTGATGTCTCTTCAACCTTCATTCCATCCATCTGATTGCAGTGAGTAGTCCGGTGAATGTAACGAAGCTTCTGGGCATGCACCCTGGTCTGCTTTGGCAGACGAACCTAGCTAAAAAGATAGATTTCCTTGTAGGTTATGTGATTGGTCTGAAACACCATTTCCTTGTAGATTATGTGATTGGTCCGAAACACCATTTCCTTGTAGGTAATTTGATTGGTTTGAAACACCATTTCCTTGTAGGTTATGTGATTGGTCCAAAACACCATTTCCTTGTAGGTAATGTGATTGGTCTAAAACACCATTTCCTTGTAGGTTGTGTGATTGTAAGTGTCAACCCACACCATTCACTTTTGTCCACTCTATGGGCAAAACCAAGGAAGTGTTTTGTCTACTCTATGGATGAAACCATCCTACCATATGAATTTCCTTGTAAGTTAAGTGATTGGAATTGCTGACCCATACCATTCACCTTTGTCTGCATTGCAGATGAAACTAAGGAAGTGTTTTGTCTGCTCTACGGATGAAACGATCCTGCTTAACCACAGTGATTCCCATATGGTTACCTGGAGATTCTCCTTTTCTCGGTTCTTGGGAACATGCAAACTTTTTTATCCAAGCAAAAAGCGACCAATTTCATTTTCTTAGCTTTTTAGATTTTTTAGGTTTCTAGTTTCAACTTCTTAGGTTAGGCGATTGGTCCGGAAATGTTTGCACAGCTGATGGACCAAAGGAAGGGCTTTGTCTAGACAGAAGACAAAACCATCCTACCTATCCTCAGTAGTTCCTTAGTTTTTTAGTTTCTAGATTTGTAGTTTGGTCGTTTCTAGCCTACATAAAAAGGTAATAAGAATATGTTATCGTAGAGTTCAAGCTCACTAAAAAATGAACCTACCAATGAAAGACATCTTTAACTATTGGTATGAGAAATGTTATCATATGGTTCAAGCTCATTAAAAAATAAACCTACCGATGAGCAATGTTTCCGCAAGGTTCAAGCTCATTAAAAATGAACCTGCCACAAAGCATAATTTCTCCCGATTCAAGCTCATTAGAAAATGAATCCACCCTTAGTAAATAACCTTTTTGATCACCCTACTATCAACCTTTTGAGCCATGGTTGTGTTCCTGTCGTCACCTCCATTCTTTTGGCTAGTCATATGCTTCCACTTGATTGTTTACCTTTTTGAGGAACAACTGTGATGAGTGGTTCCATTAGCCACCCTCTTCACATCACCATGTTTTGTGAACTTTCAAACTTACCTGGAACCAGTTGCTACCCTAAAACGCCACTCGTTCCTCAAAAAAACGAGTCTCCTTTAAACTCTTTTTAGACTCATTAAATTTGAAAAGATTTTCAAGCTATTGGCCTTTCCAGCTTGTTAAAGTAAGGCGAAGCACCATCCCTCCTGTACATTTTACTCTTTTTGGACCTGAGGGATTATCCCACAAAAAGATCAAGTGCTTGTCTTTTTCGGCTCACTAAAGCGATCAAAAAATCATCCCTTACGTATTATTTTATACTTGTTAGGACTTAAGGGATTATGCTACACAAAAGGGCCTCTGGAGTTTCCTTTTCGTTCCTTTTCAAACTCTCTAAACATGAAAAGGACTGAGTTATCCTTGTCGTTACACTCGTTAAAACAATAGCGATAAACTTGTTCGCGCAGACAAGAACGAGTTTCACTGTCACTAGGTGCGCTAAAACATAGCGACAGGTTTGCCCGAAGGGAAAATTATAGAACAAGCATATGTTATCCTCCTCAAGCTTGAAAAAAAATAAAGAGGTACTGGTCAACAATGACTAGGGAAAAAGGGAAGAAAAATTAAAGAATTTTATTGGTAGCAAGTCGCTCTTGAACATGACACTTTCACTTCATCACCATGATTGAGTTGGGTTGGATTATTCCGTTCGCTGGTCATATCACCGTTGGTCCACCATACCATCCATCTTTTGGGGTTAACTCTACCAATCCATCTTAGTGTCGCCGATTTGTTTAAGATAAGTCATTCAGAGAATTCGCCATCTAGCTAATGCCTCATCCACTGAAATACTTTCATCCTCCATTTTTCATGACCACCATTCTTGAACCTTGTATCATCAGATCGTTTTCACCTCTAGAAAATCATTTGTTTCATTTTGTGTCGTTGATGTGGGATACATTAAGGCCCTCCTACGATGGGTCACTTCTTGTCAACATCAGCTCATTATCCAAGAAGTTGACTTAGAAACAACCCTTTCAATACTTTGAAGCTTACTTGCCTCAATGGAAAGTTTCTCACTTCCGGTGATAGGGTTACATCAATGGCCTTCTACCAAGATATTTTGCGTGGTGTTCGACATCCGATCATATATTCACACCACATAAATTGTACTATGGTACCTTGAGGTCATTATCATTATCGGTGATTCCTCTCACGCCTGTTAACAGCTTACATTATTGGCTGGTAATCAAGCGATGTCTTTCCATATTCGACTTCAGGGCATCTTTTCACATGGATCGACTTGTACATTGGGCGATGGTTGAACGAGTTTGAAGACCCCAAATCTAGTTTCATCCATCCGGGCTGTGATATATTCAGGAATAAAAAGACATCAAATGTACACAGAAGTTGCACAGATGATCATCCAAGCTAAGGGAAGATGACTATAAATATAAAGAATCACTAGTCTGCAACTGCAGACAATTATCTGTTCTATGTACATGAAAATGAATTTATAAAGCTGAGCATGGGAATGCCCGCCTCAGCTAGATCATGGAAAATTATATTGTGATGATGCACTGTATTGTATCTTATATAGGTCACCTTCCAGTTCGAATACCTCAGATCCTCATGATAAAGCATTTCACCTTACATCTAAAGATTTACAACTTCATGCTCTAGGGGGCAACTGTTATAGACATATTTGGGCACTGCAACCCCAATCTTATATGTTGATAAACCAAGGGCTCTTTAACCCCTAAAAGTTTTTTTTCATACCCTAAAGGATCATGGTCAACTGATTACATCATTTCCCAGAAGTTCCACCTGAAAAACCACTCAAAAATGACCAAAACTAGACCATACTAACTACTCCACTGTCAAGGTGCGATGCACACTGACTCCTACACTAGCCAGGTGTGATGCATAGTGAAGAGGCCTTCTGCGGGGTGCGATAAGCAAGAATGGAAAAATGTCTGAGATAGTTTTCTAGGTGGATACTCATTGAATATTCTAGAAACTTCTCCTATGACACTTACCTCTCTAAATTTGCCCAGGGACGAGTAAGAGATCCAAGAAATCTCCAAGTGGAACTAAGAACTACAAGTGGAATGACACTAATCAAAAACCTAGAGATGACTCACACCCTTGAAAACATCTATAAATGGATCCCTCATATGAGAGATCTAGAGGCTGGAATTTTGTAATTTGTAAGGAAGTGTTGATAGTTTGTCTTTGAGAGAGAACATTGTATGGTTGAGTGATCTTTCTTTTCATGAGGTGAAGAGGGCTTTGATGCTTGGAGGATGATGCTAGATCAGGAAGTTGAGTTTTAATCCTCTCTTCTATTATTAATAAAGTTCTTTGAGTTTTCCTCCATATAATTGTGTACTTGTGAATCTTGTTATTTGTGAATTCCATTGTATGTTTATGTATTTCTGATTCTGCATTGTTTATGATAAAATAGATCAAGATGCTTTGATAGTGTTTTGTTACTTTGTTTCTACAAGTATTCTCTAAGCGGGACAAGTAGGAGAGGAGTTACAAGATTTGTCAAGGGGGAGAGAAATCAAGTAAGGAGTCAAGCAAAAGATCTAGGTTGGCCCCTTTTTTTCTCTCTTATCTATCATACATAAAGGAAATCACAAATTTCTTTGATTATTTGTTTCTAGTATATCCGCCAATCCTAGTGGGACTAGCAGATAAAAAAGACACTAGTTTTCCTGGAAACATGGAGGCAGATGGAGGCAAAGTTATAGAAGTTGATAAAGGACAAGGAAGACAGTCTAAAGATGGCCATTTCTCCCCTAGATGTTGTACCTCTTTCTCATATTCCAACAAAAGGAGTAACCACTGGTACTTCTTCTTCAAATCAAACTCCCATTGCTAAATAGGTAACACATACACTTCAAAACATGTCACTCCAATCAAAGGAAATTAAGACTTTGCAGGTCCAACTCAAAGCTTTGGAAGTGCAAAAGGCCAAAGCTAAGGCTACTTGAACTGTTGAAATGGAGAAATCCCAAATACTCTTGGAAAAGTTATGCAAGGTAGAGAGAGACACTTCAATTGGCCAGACCTCGGCCCAAGCTAAGGAAACTATTTGGATGAACATATTAGACTCTATGAATGAGATTTCATCTTCTATCCAAATCATATTTGAGAAGAAAGAGCTAATAGAGAAGGCTATAGAAACTATTGTGCAAGGAAGGGAAAATTTGGGAGAGATGCCAACAAACGCTGCCAATATAATTAAGTTCTTAAACTCAAAGTCTAGATATGAGCTGGAGGAAGTAGGAGTTAGTGATAGAACTACCACCATTCTGGAAGTCAAGAAAGTCTTGACAAAGATAAATCTCATTGATCAGTTGGAGCAAAAGTGTGAAACCTTAGAGCTGCAGGTAAACAAGTTTACATACAAAATTGAAGCCTTAATGCAAAAGGGACTGTCTAGTATCTATGTCCTAAATGACAAGTTGATCACTTAGGAAGACTATATCCTAAAGATGAAAGAAGTCGCTAAAAGTAGCATTATGTTCAGTGCAATTGAAGGAAGTATGATAGAAAATGCATTCCTCAAGACCATGTCAAATGATTTCCATGTGCAGAATGAGGTAAAACATATTTTTATCATAAAACCAACCTTTTCTAAATACACAAAGGTACATGAAATTTACCACACGGTAACAAATTTGATAGTGTTAGATGAAAAGATATGGGAGGAGATGGTTGATTTACTAGATTGAAGGATAACTCAGGAGCAGTAAAATGAATTTTCCAATGCAACAACCATCACGAGGGTCAGTTCAACATTGCACACTGTTTCGGGATGACTCAACAACTGAAACCAACAAGATAGGGCCATTGTTCTCTTCAACAACCTACATGGCCTATTCTTTTGCCAAGATTAAATGATATAGTTTGTAATTATGCTAATAATACACTGTTGGTTTGATAACGATTTTGTAAATCATTTTTGTAATTTTTATTATAAATACTTCACTATTTGAAGTATCAGGGATTGATTTCCAAATGTAATTTCCTTCTGCATATTGTAATTTTCAATGCTCTGGAGCATCAATAATACAAGGACCTTTCAAAGGATTCACGTGGTGTACTAAATGGTGATGTGTCTCTTCTTTCTATTTGTTTAAACACCATTTTTCATTTCTCTGTTATTCTAAATTTTTGAATTGATCAACATAAATTGTGATAAATAGTATTTGTTATCTAGAGCACCTTATTTTGGTTGTTTTTAATTTTAATGTTTTCCACTGAATTCATATCAAGGAATTCCTAATTTCTCCTTGATTTATACTAAACCTTACACTTCTGTTATTCCATAATTAATTTAATTTCTGAAAAGATCTAGTTAATGCAACCTAAGTTTCCCTATGATAAGTCCTCTAAAAATTGATGCAAAACTCCAATTTAGTTTATAAACTCCATAGCCCAATGGAATTATAACACTCAAATCAACCAAACCTTTCAAACAAAATGAACAAGTACAATGATATCTAGCCTAAAACTTACACTAAAACAAAGCTAAATTAAACATAGAGATCCCTCCCTAAAGATGGCAACGCTAAATCCCAACTTCCAAAGCAGTTTTGATGTTGTCCTATGTGTTTACTCCCTCAACCTCAAAAATACAGAATGACAACATAGTGGCGACCATACTGGGGGTGAATACTTTTTACCCTAAAAGCTTATTATTCCCTGGTTTTTAATCAATGTTTCATTAAACAACGATCATATCATTACGAAATACATGATATGAGGTTGTTATTTTGTACATATTTAGTCTCATTGATTTTGATTTTTACTTGTGTGATGATTTTTTGATAGACGTGGCTCCCAAAAGAGTTTTCACTAGATGTCACCCTAACCCAAACTCTGCTAAATTTGTAGATAACCTTGAGAAATTGGTGAGAAAGAAAATTTGTATAGAGAGTCAAGGTAGTAATAGCCCATTGTCTAGATTCATTTCTCTTCCTGAGAATATTCATTTGTCAAGGCCTAATTCTCTCCCAGAGAAATTTGAAACTATACAAGGTATAGAATTTGATTTACCTTTCCAACCTAGTTTGTTTATATCAAAGTCCGAGGCTTTTGTAGATCAAACTGTCGTTGATAAAGCCATACTACAACCATACATACCCCAAGCCCAATTCTTTAAAGAAGATATTGATCTTGAACCTTTACAACAAGTTGACAAATTACAAGGTCTAGTTTCAATGTTGGACCAAGTTATTGAAGAGGCTTTTATTCAACAAAATGTTGAATTTTCTGCTTTAGCAGTGGTAGCAGCCTCTTTGTCTAGTCAATCCTCCCAGTCAGTTCAACTACAACCTCCCAATGCTACTCATTCCATAGTATCAACTTCCTCACCTCTGATCTCTCAAACTGTTATTCCTACTATCCCCGTGGTTATCAAAACTACACCTAAATTAGCTCCATCTTTAAGTCAATCTTCCATAACAGTTATGGCAGGCAGGTATGCACTTTTGGTGTTTCCATGCCAGCTAAATGTTATGCCTAGAGATTATCAATCTAAAATTGTGACCTTTGATATATAATGGTGCTTATACTACTCAGCAACATGTGGATAGGATGAATGATGTGTTTGACCTCCAAGAAGTAGATGAAATTGATGTTAAAATGAGATTGTTTGCTCAAAGTTTAGGAGATGATTTCAAGAAATGGTTTAGGGGTTTACCTGTAGGAATTATAGCTAACCTTGATGCTTTCCATCAAACCTTTTTAGCTAGATGGGAGATAAAGAAAAATCCACTTCAACTCCTAAATGAATATAAAAGGATGAAAATAAAACCAAATGAAAGTGTGGAAGAATATTGTGAATGGTTTAATATTATTTACAACACCATTCCACAAGACATCAAGCCTTCCCCTGGCCTAGATCTAGTTGATTTTCCATATGATTTCAATGTAGACATGGAATATCAACTTAGAGAGACAGACCCCGCATATTTGGAAGAAATGCAAGCAAATGCTATTAAAGTTGAAGCTAACATCCTGGCCAAGAAGGCCAAACTGAAGTCTAAATGCAGAGTTACCATAAAAGAAGAACCTTCTACTTCTGTTTTTTATCATAAAATTGATAACTAGTGAGAGTAGTGAATCAGATGATGCAAAGAGTAAACATTAATGACCAAACTCAAGTAAGAGAGAACCAAAATGCCCCTCAAACTAGAAACCAAAAATTTAGAAGGAATTCTCTCGAAATTAAACAAAGATAACAAAAGGGTCCATACTAGCACGTTCGACCTCCTTTTCAACAAAATTACATAGATGATGAGGGGAAATTGTGGAATATTTGGAGGATAATCAGATAAATCTTATGGGAATAAGCGATGATAAAGCAGTGTTCCTCACTCAAGAGGAGCATGAACTTTTTCTCCTAACCCAAACTAAATTGGATTCGAAAGAGTCAGATGAATATAAACAAGGCTTTGAAAATGCCATAATGGAAGCCCACAAGCATTACAACCTTAAGAGTAAAAATAATCCATACACTCTCAATACAAAAATCTCAAATAATCCTAGTAAAACATCATCTGAAAATGTAGGAAAACCACAAATAGTCTTCCTAATAAAATTATGGATAATTCTAGTAATAAAAAGGTAGAAATCCATGTCAAAAAGGTTGTTGACAATGTTTCTAAAACTACTCAAATAGATGTCCCAACCACTAGTCAACAAAAATAGTCTATGACTAAACAAATCATGGAACCATCTGAACTTCCTAACTCAATTAAGATCCAAACTACGTTCAACATTGAGAATGAACTAGCAAAATTGAGAATCCCCATTCCTCTCACAAAATTAATTAGTAAAAACATGTACACACCTGCTATACTATGTAACAACCCCCCCATTTATACAGAGCAATAGTTAATATTTGACATATAAATAGGGACCCTTTTAAACTTTTAGCCTTTGAAAATAAATTTAGCTCCACAAATTTTCCGTAAACGTTTATAATGCAACCCATACTTAAAACTTTTATTGCAAATCACATTTCGCAGTTTTCCATGTGACAATTATAAACATCTTAAATAAAATTCCAAAATACGATATGTGATAAGGCCTCCATTGTGATTTTCCCATCATGACACTTTAAGAGCATGTAATCACACTTCACAAGTCACAATTTAATAAAGCATGCCATTGTGTCATCCCTTAAAAATTGTGAAAAGCGATATTGTGATGCTTCGCAATCGCATTTCACATTATCTCTAAGCAGTGCTATATTGCAATGTTAAAAAGTGGCGATGCTGCAAATAAGGTGTGGAGCATGGGAAGTTACCGATTTTAATGAAATATTAAATGGTTTGAGAGAACAATTAATGTTTAGTAGCTCGAGGAGAGAAATTGATGTTTTCAAGTTATGGCTAGTTAACACAGAAATCACATTCAAAATTTTCCCTCGATTTAAAGTCATTTCAAAGAGCTCTCAACCTTATTTTCCCTCTATTGTGTGCACTGATATATATATCTCTTTCATTTCAAGGAAGCTTCAAAAGAGATGTCATTATGGAAAGTAATGCAAAAGCGGAAGCAACAAAGTGTTTCAGAGTCTGATCTTTCATAGATGTCACCCATATTTTCTGATACAGTTTGTAGTGATGATGGAGGAAGAACAGCATGGGAAGTCATCTACAATATACTTGAATATGAGTGGCCTAAAATTATTGTCACCAAGGCAACAAAAAACTCAATAAAACCCTTAGGAGTTCAATTCAAATATGTTACTTGCTCTTTCCTTCACAGAATAGGAGCAAGAGCCAAGATACTACCATACACAGATATGGTTAGATGCTGTTACAGGTTTATTTGGCCACATCAATCCCAACATTCAGATCAGTAAAATTAGGGCTCATAAGACCCTAATTGAGTTGTTACATTCCCTAGACAAGTCATCTCATTGAATTCTTCCATCCATGAAAGTTTCCTAGCCTGAAACCTTGCTGAAATGCCTCCTTGGGAGACCAGCGTAGCCTTGGGCAGGGGTAACTGCATTGCAGAGTAGGTAGGCCCGTTCAGGCCTACACTGTAATGCACTTAGGCCCTCTTTGACCTGTGTTGGGGGAGAATGACTGAAATTCACATTAGATTCTAGGAATATTCCTTGATTCTAGATCATTCTAGAAGGATCCCATCTCTTAGCTCACTCTATGAGCTCGAATTTTGATAGGCTATGGATCAATTAACCTCATATCCTCTCATCCCTTGCACCATGGAAACTAACTCCAATTTTGGAAGGCCATTCAATACCCTCATTTATGACAAAAAAACCTCCATTTCCCTATAAATTGAGCACTCATCATAGTGATTAGGGGGCTAGAATCTGAAGATTGTAAGGAAATACTATTGGTTTAAAATTTGAGTTCATGTCAAGTAAAGTCATTCTTCTATATTGGTGTTCTTTTGATGTGACGAGGGTTGGACTGATGTTAGATGAGTGGCACATGATTGAACAATATTGGGTGAAACTCTTCCTTCTACATTAATAAAGCTGTTTATTCCTTTTCTAATATTATTTTTCATATCTATGATTATTATGTGTTTCAATGTCTTAAATTCCATTGGTTTATAGTAAATAGATCATGTATTCTTTGATTGTCGCTGTTTATGTTTCTGTTGAAACAAGTACCAATTGAGCGAATTCGGTTCAAGTGGGAGCGATGGGAGAAATTCAAAGGAGATCAGGAAAGTGAAAGACTACAAGTAAGTTCCTTCATCTCATCTATCTACTGTAGGAAAAGGCTAAAATACTTTGTTTCTGTTGTTCTAAGTGTAGCTACCCACTTAGGGAAAATGTGTTTATCCATAGATACAAATTCCATACAACAAATTGGTGATTCCGTTGGGGAACGAATGCCATTCCTGGTATTTAACCCTCATTATATTACATCCTAGTTGACTTTGCTTGACTTTATTGATGTTATTTCAGTCATTTTGAAGTGTTTT
Source organism: Pinus taeda (assembly GCA_000404065.3). Lineage (NCBI taxonomy): Eukaryota > Viridiplantae > Streptophyta > Pinopsida > Pinales > Pinaceae > Pinus > Pinus taeda. Next base: position 151,571 of record APFE030698232.1, on the reverse strand, counting down.
TGGTCAAAAAAATGTGATTTGATGTCTCCTAATTGGGCTCTCTGGCACCAGCGCAGTCTTGGTCAAGCCACAATCCATTGCAAAGCACCCTTAGCTTAGAGACAGTGCACTGAAGTGCATTGTCTACTACTCTGGGCTGTGTTGATTCCTCTTAGGCTAAAAACCCACCTTTGGCTTGGTTTTTCTCCAAATTAGCTTCTGATTTTGTTTGTTGAAAGATCAATGTTCTCTATGTTTCTGAAATCAATTTGTGTTTCTTCACCTAGCCCTACTTTGGCCTTGATTGTTTAGTGTTTCTTAAGTGATTTCTTTATCATTATCAATTCATTTTCAAAGTTAGCTTATAATCAATTAGTCTTTTCTAAAAAGGAAGTGTCATAAAGCCTTCATTTCTTTGAAAAAGGAACTGTAGTAAAGTCTTCTTTTCTTGCAAAAAGTATTTATTGATTGTTTGTGCGTTTAGTTTCTTTTTGTTCATCTAAACATTAAAGGAAATGAAAAGAAAAACATGCATTATGCATTTAGAGATTTGTGTGTGCTTGTAGGAATAGTATAGGGAAAGTTGCATTATATGTGATCTATGCTCTTTGATTAAAGATTATGATTGCTCTATCCATTTTAGTTAAGGTTTTCATTGTTCAAATCAAATGAAAATAATGTTTCTCATCATAGTTTCATTCTAGGAATTTCAAAGACATCACACGGTGAACTTGAAAGAAAAACTCCTAAACAAGATGAACTTAAAATTTATCTCAATTAACGTAATGCAGCATTGTAACTTAACAAATAACATTTAGAGGCCTAGGATAGAGACGTGTTTTGGTGTCGTTAAACATAGTAGTTGTCACTAATTGCCTGTGATATGTTTTGAGTGTGATACCTCATTCCACGTACGTAAGTATATCTTAGCTCGTCCACATACCTTTGGTTATATAGGGTGTTGTTACAACACAAAAAGTATAAAGGAATTCTCTCAATGTGCAGTTTCGCATTAGACAGTGCTAATATGAATTGGGCCTCCACTTACTTTCAGGTATATATGGGAGGACTACATTAGGTTGCTATCCATCCATAGGTAATTGAGTCAGATGCCTTGTATATTGTGATATACCGAAAATAATATTCGGGGAGATTTCCTACACGTATGTTAAGTCCTTGGTTTACTGAGGTAGTATATTGTAGTTCACAGTTACTCAGTAATCCTTTTGCCTAGATTATTCCTCTTTTGTTTTGGTTATGTTGTTTTGATTAAAATAAAATTAATTGATCATGGATAACATACTCCACGTCACTCCTTAGTTGATATTAGGTTGAGATATATGGCAACAATTTCACAGTCCATCGATCAAGGAATTCCTCTTGGTCGGAATCCTAGTCCTTTTCCTCCTTTCTGAAATATTGGTTCTCGATATATGGCTACATTATCCCTTCCAGGATTTACCATTGGCTTTCCAGTATGGTTTTCTTCAACCTCCTTGGTTCAAAATGTCGGGATTTCTCCACAATCGAGTACTCCTCCACAATCGAGTACTCCTCCACCTGGATAAAATCAACCTCCAGTTGATCCTAAAGTTGACCCTTTACCTTCTTCCTCAGTTGTTTCTTCCTCCCCTTCTTTCTCTTCACCTGGTGAAAGTATTGACACTAGTAACCAGGTGGATAAGAATAAGAAGAAAGGGAAGAAGAAGAAGAAGAAGAAGAAGAAAATTCAGCAAGGGGACAACGAAGCAACCACTACTTCAAATGCAACTTCTGATGAGAAACCGTCTGATAAGCCTCACGAACTTCGATATCCTTGCAAAATTTGTACAGGAGACCATCTTATTCGAAATTGTTTTGGTATTCCTCAGATATTAGAAGAATGGCCTTCTCGTTCACGTCATCCTGTGTCATGAACTTCTAGACATCATGTTGGTGACACGCCATCAATTAGTGGTAGTAAAGTTCATGGAAAGAAGAGTAAAGTTAAGTTTCCATGTAGGTTATACAAAGGGAATCACCAAATTCACCTTTGTCCCTATCTAGATGAAGCCCATAAAGTATTGGATAACCGTCCTGCTTATTTGCAGCGACTTCCATCTGGTTACAGGAGACATTCCCTTAATCCTTCACTAGTTGATGAAGTGACTGACCCAAATCAATTATCGATCAAACCCACCCTCTCTGAATGTGAATCCCATGAGTCTATACCTGACCAATCACAGGTCGAGGAAACAGTTGACCTGATTTCATCATCAGTTAATCGTACCTTTCCCATAGAGAGTGAGTATGATACTACTCAGGTTATTTTCATTTCTTCAGATTCCAGTGAGCTTAGAGGCAACCCTCCTGTTCAATTAAGACAAGAGGAAAATCCTCCCGTTCTTGTAACTTTGGGGGGTAATTCTCCCATTCTTATGGTACCCCTCCAAGTAGTCAGATCACTTCCTTTAATTGGAACTGACTGACAGGATGTCGTCTTCCTTCTTATTTGCCTCTCTAGATCATAGTATAGGTTTATAATATGATTGTATTTGTCAGTATTATAGATGAAGGTGCATTTGTGAGTATCCTTTCTTCCACTACTTGGTAGGCACTCGATTTTCCACCACTTGTGCATGTTTCCTAGAATCTGTTGGCTTTTAACAAAAGAACCAATCAACCATTAGGGATCCTTCCTCAGTTGCCTATTACTTTGGGAGGAAAAATTATTTATCTCAATTTGATGGTAGTCCTAGCCACTTTAGATTACAATTTACTTCTTAGGCATGATTATGTTTATGACATGGGTGCTACTGTTTCAATCTTTCGAGTGATGTGTTTCTCGCATGAAGGCAAAATTGTCACCATTGACCAACTTTCATTTCCTGGTCCAAATAAGGCTTCCAGTCAATTGTCTTCCTAAAATGGTCCTTCTTTCCCAATGGTATCTTCCCCATCATAGGTCAATTATGTGGCAACCCATTCCATGCCTACATCAACTGACGATCGATTCCATGATGTTGTGCATTATGTACTGGGGATATTGGAACGAGATATCTCTAATGGATTCCTTGCTACGTATCCCTTCCAGAGCATTGTTCTCCCATCTGATAAGAAACTCTTGGAATTGATGACCTCTTATGGGTCGTGATCAAGTAATCATGATCATATTTCCTTGTCTTGTGTCAAGCTTGTTAAAAAATGAAACAATGAATATGAGCATAGTTCCTTGTCTTGTGTCAAGCTCGTTAAAAAAAGAAACAAGGAATATTAAAATAGTTTCGTGTGTTGTGTCAAGATTGTTAAAAAATGAAATAAGGAATATTATTATAGTTCCTGGTCTTGTGTGAACCTCATTAAAAAATGAAACAAAGGGTATGAGAATAGTTCCTTGGCTTGTGTCAAGCTCATTAAAAAATGAAACAAGGAATATAAGCATAGTTCCTTGCCTTGTGTCAAGCTTGTTAAAAAATGAAACAAAGAATATGAGGATAGTTAATTTACTATGTCAACCTCATTAAAAATGAAACAGGTCCCTAAGCATAGTTCCTTGTCTTGTGTCAATCTTGTAAAAAAATGAAACAAGGAATCTGAGCAGAGTTCCTTATCCTGTGTAAAGCTCATTAAAAAATGAAACAAGGTCCCCTAGAGCAAAGTTCCAATTTGATTCATTTATTAGATCTCGTAAAATCCTAGTCGAGTCTTTCACTTGAGATCGTAAATGAACCTTCATTCCATCCACCTAATAGCCATGTGTATTCTACTTATGTGAATGTAATGAATCTTAGGGGGCATGCCTCAAAAAGGGTAAAACAACCATGCTGGGGGCATGTAAACTGAGTCCAAGCATAGTTTTTCATTTCATGCTTGTGTAAACATGAAATTGAATCCAAGCGTAGTTCCCTAAGGTTCAAGCTTGTGTAAAAATGAACCCATTCCCAATTTACATCCCGTGATTTTCGTTTTTATCAACTAATTTCTGCTAGATGAGCCCTTTTTCTTTCATTACATCGCCACCATCTCTTTGTTTGGTCAATATGCTTTCACTTGGTTTTTTTTTCCTTTCCTAAGGAACAGTTGCAATGAGTGGTCTTATTAGCTAGCCTCTTCACATAAATCAACATGTCTTGAGTAGTTCCACCATTGCCAGAACTAGTTACTACCCTTTATACCACTCGTTCCTCCATGACGAGTCACCTTTAATCTCTTTTCTTACTTCTAAAAAATGAAAAGATCACTGAGTATTTTCCTTTTTTGACTCGTTAAAAGAAAATAAAAATAGGGGGTCTGCTTTCAAGCTCTTTTCTAACTCTTTAAACATGAAAATATTATCGAGTGCTTGTCCTTTTTAGCTCATAAACAGATTGGAAATGACATATACTTAGTATAAGCTTAACCCTTTTCCGAACTGAGTAATATTACTTACAAAAAAGGAATACGTTGATCGAACATGGTCAATAGGTTTTCTCTTGTATTATTTTACGTTTTTTCGGACTTGAGAGACAAATTTACAAAAAATGACTTGTGGATTTTTCTTTTCTTCACTTTTCAAACTCTCTAAATATGAAAACGACCGAGTTCTCATTATCGTTAAACTCGTTAAAGCATCAAATAGCGAAAAACTTGTCCATCATGACAAGACCGAGTTTCACCTTCGCTAGACTCATTAAAACATCACATAGCGATGGATTCACCTAAAGGGTGGAATTATACTACAAGCGTATGCTATCCTCCTCAATATTGTTAGAAAATAAAGAGGTACTGGTCAACAATGACTGGGGAAAATGGGAAAAGGGATAAATCATTTTATGGTAGCAAGTCACTCTTGAACATGACACTTTCACTTCATCTCTGTGACTATTTGGGTTATCTGCTTGACAGTTATCATACCTATGGTCTATCACACCATCCATCACTTTGGTTTTGGGTCAATGTTGTCAATTCATTCAGTGTCGCCGACATGTTCAAGAGAAGTCACTCAACAAACTTCATCCTTTGCAATACTCATAAACCTTCATTTTCATAACTGTCATTCCTGAACCTTGTGTCATTAGTCAAATTCTAGCTTCAAAATCATTACTCTCATTTCGTGTCATTGATGGGGGATACATCAAGGCCCTCATGTAAAAAGTCGCTTCTTGTTGACATCAGCACATTATCCAAGAAGTTGACTTAGAAACACCCTTTCAGTACCTTGGGACTTGCATACATCAATGGCAAGTTTCTCGCTTCTGGCGACAAGCTGACATCACTGGCCTTCACCCAAAATACTTTGTATGGTGTTTTACATCAAAACATCTATTCACACCATGCAGAACGTACTGTAGTACCTTGAGAACCATTATCATTATCAGTGATCTCTTTCACATCTGGCTGGTAATCAGATGATGTATTCTTGTGTTCGACTTCAGATCACATATTCACATGATTGGACTCGTACTTGAGTGAATTATTGGATGAGATAAAGACCTCGGACCTAGTGTCATCCATCCGAGTTGCAACTTCAGGAGAGTACTAAATCATATGTACGATTACAGATGGTCATCCTATCATGGGTCTATATCTGTAGACAACTATATGATATATGTACATGTAATGAAAATTTTATATTCGGAGCATGGATATGCCTTACCTCAGCAATTCATGAAAAGTTAAAAATATCATGATGTTATGTATAGTAATCGATGCAGGTCACCGCCCGCTTCAGATCCTCTCTGTCACATCGTAAAGCATATCACTCGACATTATCATTTTCAACTTCATGCTTTAGGGGGAAACTCTTACAGGTCTATTTGGGCACATCATTCCTGACATTTAGATTAGTAAAATTAGGGCTCATTAAACCCTAATTCATTTGTTACATGCCCTAGACAAGTCATCTCATTGAATTCTTCCATCCATGAAAGTTTCCTAGCTTGAGACCTTGCTAAAATGCCTCTTTGGGACACCAGTGCAGACTTGGTCAGGGGTAGCTACGCTACAGAGCAAGTAGGCCCATACAGGCCTGCACTGTAGTGCACTTAGGCCATCTTTGACCTACACTGGGTGAGAATGAGCAAATTCACATTATATTATGGGAATATTCCTTGATTCTAGATCATTCTAGAAGGATCCCATCTCTTATCTCATCCTATGAGCTCGAATTTGGATAGGCTAAGAATCAATTAACCTCATATCCTCTCATCCCTTTCTCCATGGAAACTAACCCCAATTTTGGAAGGCCATTCAATACCCTTATTTATGACCAAACCACCTCCATTTCCCTATAAATTGAGCACTTATCATAGTGATTAGAGGGCTAGAATCTGAAGATTGTAAGAAAGTACTGTTGGTTTGAGATTTGAGTTCATGTCAAGTAATGTTATGTTGTTGGACTGGTGTGCTTTTGACATGAAAAAGGTTGGATTCAAGTTGGATGAGTGGAACATGATCGAACTATATTGGGTGAAACTCTTCCTTCTACATTAATAAAGTTATTTTTTCCTTTTCTCATATTCTTATTCATATCTATGTATGTGTTTCAATGTCTTCAATTCCATTGGTTTATAGTAGATATATCATGTATGCTTTGATCGTTGGTGTTTCTGTTTCTATTTACACAGGTACCAATTGAGTGAATTCAGTTAAAGTGGGAGCGATGGGAGAAATTCAAAGGAGAACAAGGAAGCAGAAGACTACAAGTAAGTTCCTTCATCTCATCTGTATACTATAGGAAAAGGTTAAACTAATTTCTTTCTATTGTTCTAAGTGTAGCTACCCATTTAGGGAAAATGTGTCTATCTATAGATACAAATTATATATAATAGGTGGGTGGTGGAAAAAGTCAATATTGAAGACAAACAATTCAAGAACTCAAAGATGGAGCTGACGAGATCATTCAAAGATAAATATTTGAAACAAATATGTCATCTTCTTGACCCTCAAGATATATATGACAAATCATTCCTAGCCAAGTTTGTAAAGTAGAATGAAGAACACTTTAAGATGATTCAGGGCTGGATAGTCCTAGAAAACAAATTCAAATATGATAAGATGGGTATCTACCCCATAGCTTCTTTAGAAAATCCTCATAACTATGTAGCTTCTATGTTATGTATATTATATGGATTGCCTAATATTACCAAGTTCTCTATAGAATGGGTCCCTTTAATCGATGCTTGTGTCAATTCTCATATAATGAATTAGGCCACTATCCTATTTGATAACCTATCCACTGCTATTTTTTAATATCATCAAAAGAGATCCACTTCCACAAAGAACCTTCCTCCATTTTGTATGAGTGCCTATATCATGGATTCTATTTGTTTCTGTACTAAGTTTCCAATTATGGGTTGGGAATGGACATTGCAATACCCCTACCCCATCCATCTCAATCACAAACAGATGCAGGAATCCCATTTTATATCCCATTTTTACAAAATATGCCTTGGTGTTATTTTACCATTACATCAATTTATTTTTGATAAGAAGGCCCCCAAATTTTCTAAGGAAGCCACTACAGACCTTCTCGTAGTAGGAAAGTACTTTGCTGAATAATGGCTCACATATATCAGAGTTTATGGTAGTACAGTAAACCCACATGTACTCCCTTTGTAAGTCTTTGACAAGCTGTTAGCAAGAGAAATAGCTCACCAAATTGTTGGGAAAGACTTAACCAAGACCTTGAAAGATAACAAAAAATCACTATGGCCACCCTTTCCCATCTGGTGTGGTTATTTTTCATTGGAAAACTTCAACCATGCAAACAAGAATTACTAAACCTAGAGAGCCTTAGGCTTCATACTCTGCCAAAGAGGCAATTTGACCCAAAGAAGGTAGAACAAAATGTTACTATAGCACTAAAAGTCAAATAGTTTGTCCATGAAGCTCATGACTTTGAAGATATTTTACAATCAAATTTCAGGAATTTAGAAATTAGAGGCTCAAAACAATCCCATTTCATTTGTTAAGAACTGATGACAGACCTATGCCCAATGTAACTATTAGCAACAAAGGACCAAATTCTCGTATAGAATCTCAGGTGAATACAACCTAGAATATAGAGAAGACACTAGAAACAAAGACTACAATGGAATTCAATAGAAGGCTAGTTGAGAAATAGGTCAAAAGTGACCTAACTCAGGATATCGGTCACGAAGGCAAAAGCAGCAATTTGAAGAAGGAATTGGATTGGTTTAAAAAAAAATCCAAGATACTTCCAAGACAACAGATGTCCAAGAAACCATAGAATATCATACTCCACAGCAAACTCAGAAAATTTCAGAATCTGAGCCAATGAATGAGTAAGGGATAAGTTCGCAGAATACAGAAATAATTCTTAAATTTCCAACATCAGAGATTATCCTAAAGGTACAGAAATACCTCCTTTGGATGTATTCTACAACCCACTATGTAAGGCTCTAGTAAGAAGACAGAGGAAAATAAGGAGAGTGGAAATACCTTAAATCCCACTAGGGAATGAACCAATGGATATTCTCTGGAGGGATATTCCTTCAAATCCAACTGAAAATTTAACGAGGTTGTCTCAATTTAAAAGGGCATATGCTACTGCCACCATGGATAAAGCCACTGAAGTATCTATTTTGTTAAGGGAAAAGGAAGAAAGGATAGCACAAATAACTAGAAATCAAGAAAGCAAATGTGAACAAGCAAGTTGCTGAAAAAATAGTCCAATTGCAACAAAGTATGGAAATGCTTAGGATAAGTAATGAAGCAAACATCTCTACAAAGAAAACGCAAATCCAAGAGTTGCAATACGCTATGGCGAAATATAAATATGTCCCTACTGTCGATGAATTCATCGAAGGGGAATTGGAGCTAAACTCCATTCTATCAAAAAAATAAGATCTATTCTACCAGGGAATGTCCCATATCACCCCTTATCTGATTACCAGTGATCAATTAACAGATAAGGAAATTGATCAGAGAACTGAGTTTAATGACTTAAATACTAAGATCTCTAACTACATTGAATTGCAAGAATATGAAGAAGGCCGAAGCATTAATATGCTAGAAATAGAAGAAACACACAAAGACAGATTAATCACAGATTGGGATGCACAGATCAAGTAGGAAGAATTGGTAGTAGCAAAAGCAGCAGGAGTGGCAAAAAATATAATAAAAATAAGAAATCACACTTTTCACACCACCAAATTGATAAAATAAGGTAACCGAAATTCACTATTGGATTTGAATGAATTGGATAAAAACTGGAAAGAAAAGATGAAAATCCAAAGGGACGCAATCATAAATTATGAAAGACCGACTCAGAGGCATATTGCCAATTTATTGTCAAACCTCACAACCAAATTATGACACTGAATTTCTCACTCAATTCAACAAAAAGGATGCTTCAATCTCTTACAGATTCCATCTTTGCAGGACAGGTCAGAACACAGTTCGGGGCACCTCATCAAGTAAAACCAATGTCCGATATATGCGACCTCAAGGAAAAGCTGGTAGACAAGACATATTCATAACCTTTGGTCATCAAATCACCTTTTTTTTTGTAAATTAGTCTAATTCTATTATAGTACAAAAAACTTAAGAAAATTACAACGAGGCGCGCCTCAGATATCACCATCCTACAGAGATGGATTTTTCACTTGATGTCCTTATCCAGCCAGGCATTTGTCCTACCCCAGGTTTAGGAGACTTTCCTGCTGTTACAAAACTCTGACCAGTGAAGAGAAGAGCCTAGAAACCCATACATATTCCCGATTACAGACTTCAAAACCAAAAACCCAATGTCCAACTCAAAAAGCATATTTCCTGACTAGATATTCCGCCATTGAAGCCGCAAACAGAAGCATATTATAAGAACTATGGTTATTCTGCCTAGGTCTGAGCAGAGCAGCAACCTTACATAGAGAGGGAGCACTCTAAAGACGCAGATCTTGAACCAACAGATAAACAAAAATACTATGCCATACCCTACGCCCGGTAGTCCTGAGAACTAGCTCAATCGTCCACAGAGGTGGATGGCACCTCTTCCACCACTCTGCAAGCATATGGGTCCGGCTCGCTTGAGTCTGTATGAGGCACATCGTCTTCCGCTGGAGCACTTGGACCCGCCACGGCTCCCGCTGATGCCTCTGCCAAGTTGCGTTGACCCTGCTCTGGAGCAGGAGGATGAATTGCTGGACAAACCCTCTAGGCAAGAGACAGGGTTGGTTGATCCAAGACTGAGACAGGAGGCCTGTGTTCCTCTGCAGCTGGAAAACGAACCCCGCGCTCGCATTTCTCGATTTTGACAGACACATAGTAAGTGTCGGAGTCCAGAAGGTAGGGGAAGCTGAACCTGGTTTTAGGATAAGAGATGTGATCACATACCGAGGCTTGAGCTCGCCCCCTTCTTCTACCTCGTCTGCGTCGAGCACTGCTAGCATCATCCGAAAACGAATCAGAGGATCGAGGTGGGTTGGCTCATCCTCTTGCCCCTCCACGAGACCCGCCACGACGACTACTGAGGCGAAGCCTCTCCTGAGGCATTGCAGACCAGGATGGACACGGAGGAGGCTAGAGTAACGAGGAATTGACTGAATATTATGAGGCTGGTTAACTGAAGGCGGAGAGGCACAGAAAGGCCAAAGAGCTACAGGAGGAACAAGGAATTGCAGGGGAAAATTGCGTAAACACACCTGGGCGAACTGGAGAGCAGGCCAAGGTATGGCGAGCCAACAGAAGATGAAGGCTAGCTCAAAAACAAGGGAGGGATACACAGGGAGCCGACTTGTCTCTTTGTCGCGCCTGCCTCTCTGCACATAACACAACACAGAAGTCCAGAGCCGATTGTAAGCAAGAATGATCAACAAGAAATACATTACCGTCCCCATGTCTCTGTCATTATATTGATATGTCGTGTTGTGTTCCATGTGCGACCCTATGTCATTCATCAGCTTCCCGGAGGGAGGAGTTTTAGACCTCGCGCGAGGATGGATGGTCGAAGCAGCTTGAATGCTATGAGCGATGGTTCTGGATTGAGAGTTAAGGCAGGCCTTTAATGGTCTTGTACAGGTGGCGGGCCTGGGCCGCCACTTGCCCAGTGGGAAGCCCGCCCCCGTACACCTTTCACTTGCTCGCACCCGCAGCCGGGGAATGAAGATCCTGGAGCACCAACGTATGGCAATCCTTTTGAATTTTTGTATCCTTTGCATCATGGAGAGTGTCTGTGTAGTGAGGACCCTGCTGATTCACCCCTTGGTTTGCAAGTCTATCTGCTACTTTGTTGGCAGTTCGCCTAACATGCTTGAAGATGATACTGTTAGGGTGACGTAGCCTGTCTTCCAATGCTTCTAGCCTACTGAGGAGTCTCCAGCTGGAGGCTATTTTTGCTGCTGAGGACCCTGCTTGGATTCTAACAGCTGCATTGATAAGTATTAGGGAATCTCCTTCCACTTCCAACGGATAGAAGTTGTGTTGATCAGCCACACAGATTCCTTTCCACATTCCTTCCAACTCTGCCATGTTGTTGGTATTTATTCCAGTCGAACCATAATAGATGTATTCCACTGATCCTTCTGCGTTTCTGATGACCCCTCCATATCCTGATGGACCCAGGTTCCCCTTAGAAGCACCATCAAAATTAAGTTTGAAAGTAGCTCCTGGAGGGGGGGACCATTGGGAGGGGGAGGTGACTTTGGGAGGATTGCTGTGAGTATCCATCTGGGAATAGGAGATGTTGAGGTTCCAGGAATTCCAGATGATTTTTTCCCGAGGTGAAGTAGGCCAGTCATTTTTTGTCCATGCTCTGAGCGCTAGCGTTTCTTGTAGATTATACTTCAGGAGTAGCCAGAGGATTTCTGCGGATCTTCTCTTGTTGTTGAAGACTCGATTATTTCTTTCCTTCCATAATGACCAGTATAGAAAACCTGGAATGAGATTCCATAGTGAGTTCAGAATTGGGCTTTGATAGGGTTGCTTGGGTCAAGTTCTGAGAATGCTTGCTATGTCCCCTTGCCTGTCCCTTCTACCATTATTGCAATGGTCGACTCTATTCCATATCTGAGCAGCGAGAGGGCACGTCTCCATGAGATGAGTGATGGTTTCCTCCTGAGCGGTGCAATTGGGGCATCGTGAGGGGCCTATAAAGCCTCTTCGTTGAAGATTATCCCATGTGAGAATGCGTCGTTTGCTTAGTAGCCAAAGGAAGGTAGATATCTTGGGCCACAATCTTGGCTGCCATATATGAGACCATAATTGATCCTTTTCATTAGTACTTTGGCCATAGCGTATGGTATAGGCCTCCTTGGTGGTGAAGATTCCTCTTGAGGTGTGGCCCCATCTCAGTTTGTCCTGCTGGGAAGAGGGAATAATTTTCCTTTCAAGAAGCTCTTGGTCTATATCAGCATAGGTTTCTTCTTGCCAGTCGGTCTGCCATGATCTAGCTAGTTTCCAAGTATGGAAATCTTAAGTTTCTTGTTGCTGCCAAAACTGAGAGACTTTAGTTGTATTAGATTGTTGCATATGGTGCTACCAGCGCGGTTTGTGGAAGATCGTGACAAGTTTTGGTAGTTGCTGCCATGAATCCTCCCAAAACCGTGCTGAGGTCCCTGAGTGGATCTTCCAAAAACTGTAAGCCTGTATGAAGGCGAAATGAATTTTAGCCGAGTTCCAGATCATGGATCCTGTAATGCTCAGACTAATTCTGATGAGCTCATCCCACTAACTTCCGGGCACGTATTTAGCTTGCCACAACTTTTCCCAAGGGATGTGCGGCTTTACTAGCCAGTTCCACCAAATTTTTGCTCCCATTGTGTTGTTGCTTTGTATGGGGTCCCTTAGTCCTAATCCTCCATTGGCTTTAGATTGACATACTTCCACCCATTTGACAAGGGCCCATTTTCTGTTGAGTCCATTAGAGCCCCATAGAAAGCCCCGTTGGAGGTTACGGATGGCCTTGAGCACCCATTTGGGTGCTGCTAGAAGGGAATAAAGATACAGGGGCATTGCTTGGAGGACCGATTTGATCAGAGTAAGTCTACTGGCTATGTTAAGCGATCTGTAGGTCCAAGATGAGAGTCTCGCTTCCAATTTATCTAGAAGCGTGCGCCAGGAGGCGTGCTTGAGGGTCGAGGCCATGAGAGGAGCCCCCAAATACTTGGAGGGCAGAGCAACAATAGAGAAGCCTAGAATGTGAGCAATATTACGCTGAGTGGAGACAGGGGTGTTGAGAAGAAAAGTTGTGCTTTGGAGGCGTTGATCGAGGTTCCAGAGGCTTCAGAAAAAAGAGAGAGCAAGGATTTGAAGGCTTTAGCTTCTTGGGAAGAGGGATGACCAAAACGCATCGTATCATCCACAAATTGCTGATGAGACAACGGATTAAGACCATGAAGTGCTAAACCTTTGACTGCATTGGAGGAAACAGCATGATGGAGGAGGCGGATGAGCCCTTCCGCCATAATAATGAAAATGAACGGGGAGAGAGGGTCCCCTTGGCGAATGCCTCGCGATGGATGGAAGGGCATGGATGGGGAGCCATTGAGGAGAACTGAAAAGCAAGGGGAGGATATGAGGTTCATAATCCAGCGAGTCCAGGTTGCACTGAATCCGAAGGCTAGCAGCATTTGCCGGATATATTCCCAACTGAGTTTGTCAAAGGCTTTAGATAGATCAAGCTTCATTATCATGCCTGGTTTTTTGAGTATTTTTAGCGAGTGGATCACTTCATTGGATAAGATGATGCCATCCATAATCTGACGACCCTCGACATAACCTGTTTGTTCCGGAAGAATAAGCAGAGGGAGGAGGAGTATGAGTCGATTGGTCACAACCTTGGAGATGAGCTTGTAGATAACATTACAGAGGGCAATTGGCCGGAATTTATCAAGCATGTTAGCTTCTTCACCTTTGGGGACAAGAGAAATGAATGTGGAATTGAGGGAGGGAAGGACCCAATGCATGGAGCGAGATTCTTCCACCAAGTCCCACACTTCAGCGCTAATCAGATCCCAAAATTCATGAAAGAAATTAGCAGTAAAACCATCAGGTCCAGGTGCCTTACCCTCTTTGAGTTGCACCATGGCTTCTTCAACCTCCTGCATGGTGACCTGTTTCAGGAGATTTTGATTTTGATCGTCAGTGATTATCTTTGGGACATGCTGAGTGACCAATTTGATGGCAGCTTCGCGGCTTCCTGGTTGCTCTTTGAGTGCTTCCTGAAAGCAATCTCTGAATGCCTTCTCAATATCTTCATGATTTTCTATTATGTTCCCCTGATTGTTGTTGATGAAGGCTATGTTATTATGAATGCGGCGTTGGATGGTGGATCAGTGAAAGAATTTTGTATTCTTTTCGCCCTCTTTTAGCCATCTGATATGAGATTTTTGCTTCCACAAGATTTCCTCTTGTAGTCTTCGGGCTTCTAGTTCCATCCAGAGGGAGTGCTCTTTGTTGGCTAATTCTTCTGTCCTTCCTTCTGTTATGATGGTGTTAGGATATTCCGACACATAGGAATAGTTAAGTTCAACTTGGTCTAGTATAGAGTTAGGTATAGAGTTAGGTAAAGTGTGTTTCTTTACCGTTGTACATTTTGTAACTTACAATCCGACGGTCACGATAAGTAGTGATCCGACGGTTCATTCTCTCCTCGGTATTACCGACACTCGATCCGTGGCTTGACACCCGATTGGTCCATGAATTCTATTTAAAGCGCATGGAGGGTCATTTGTAGGTTAACCGTGCATGAGAGAAGCTTATGTAAATTTTCATTTCTTTTATTAATAAATTGCCTGTAGTAGCCACGTTGGCGCAGGCCGTGGACTGTTTCCCTCTCTAAGGGTTTTAACCA
>APFE030698232.1:118422-130005 GCA_000404065.3 Pinus taeda | reverse complement strand
TTTAACCACATCAAAATACTGGTGTATTGATCTGTGATCTGTTTGTGAGCGGTGTCCTTCTGGTGTTCTGTCTGAGGAACTTACCCTGTAAATTCCTACAGATGGTTTGCTGAAGATCGCACATGTTCTGCTCCAGATTTTTCCTTGCATCCAGGATGTTGCCAAATTTTGATTTATTCCACGCCTTGATTGCTTGCTTAAGGTGTCTGAGCTTCTGTTGAAATTGATACATTTTTGCTCCTATTGGAGGAGTGAAGGACTTCTAAACATCTTGCACCAATCCTTTGAATTCCGGGTTAGTGAACCAGAAGGAGTCAAATCGAAAGGGGCGATTGGAATGTTTACCTGGACTTGTCCATTGGAGCATAATGGGCCAGTGATCAGAGCCTCCTTGGGGCAGGATGGAAGCGTGAAGCTCTCCGCCCAAATGAATGGCGTTATCTGAAATGAGGAAGCGATCTAATCTGGACGCGATATGGTGAGGTCCCCTTCGTTTATTTGTCCAGGTGAACAATCCATTTGAAGTCTGTAGGTCTATGAGCTGGTTGGTTTGTATGAATTCTTTGAGGCCTGTGCTATCCTCTTCTAATTTCATCCGTCCTCCCTTTTTTTCCTTGAGATTAGTGATAATATTGTAGTCGCCCCCACTTATCCAGAGAGGGTGCTGTCTAGTTGAGTTGAGTGCTGTAAGTGCTTCCAGCACTTCTAATTTTTTATGCAAGTCCTGCGGGAAATATGTATTGGTGAGTAGACCATGTAGCTCCGTTCCAAGGATATGAAATGAGGCTTGAATAAAGTTGCGCGAAGCATGAAAATCCTGTAGAGTGAGGGTCTGCGGGTTCCAGACTATAGCTAATCCTCCTGAGGCTCCTAGCCCATCTACTGAAACAGATCTACTGCCAGGCCAGGCTTTGCGAAGGATTTTTTCAAGAAGGACATTAGTACTTTTAGTTTCCTGTAGAAAAACAATTGCTGGTTTCTCTAACTGAATCATGGTTTTTAACATTCTATGTTTTGAGGGGCTATTGAGCCCTCTCATGTTCCATGAGATGAGCTTCATGAGGAACTATGGTGTTTGGGCTTGTAGAACTTCGTCAACTTTGGAAATCGCCCCGATTCCATTAAGATCTCGCCCAGAATAATGGTTCGTTGTAGATCAGTCTTGCGTCCTCTTTTTTTTGTTTCTTTGAGGATTTTCTTTCCGTCCCACGGACTGCCTGCTTGTATGCCCAGACATTTACTATGTTGTGCTTTGATGAGAACCCCTTCCAGTCTATCTATTTCCCAGGGAGGAATGGAGTTGTATTCTTTCTGCTTACATGCTGCTTCAAGTTTGATGATATCCAACCCATCTAGACTCACAGTCTCTGGATATTCCTCCATATTGATAGGGGTGTTCTGAGGATCATCTGAGCTGCCTTCTTGCAAACTTAAAGCTAAGGCCGCATCCAGATCCATGTCTGAGGGCTAAAGGCCCACTGCTGAATTCGAGATTTTCTCTTCCAAGGAGGGAGGGAGCTTTGAGGGCGAAGGGGCAGATGGATCCACCTGGGGATTGGGATGATTGGAGGAGGATGGGGGGGCAAGAGTAGCCTGAGAGTCTTGCGACGGCTTATCTGAGGTCTCACGTGGGGTGAGGATTTGGAAACGGTTCTGGGATTCAGGCTTTTGGGGGCTGGAGGGGGCAGCAGGTTGTTTTTTTGCATGCCTCTGGTGGGAGGTCACTTTTGTGAAACCATCTGAATCTTTAGTAGCTTCGTTGACAGCAGCTTGGGTCTGGGTATTCAAGGGGAATTCCCTAAAGAGGTCGCCATGCTCATGGCACTTACGACAACGAAAGGGAATGTGTTAATAATCTAAAGGTTGAAGCCACTCAAAATCATCATGGAAGAGACTTACCGTGTCTGCAAGGGTTTTTTTGAGCTGCATTTGGACGCAGATCCGAGCGTAAGAGGTGAATCTTCGGTTTTTGGTTTCCTCTGCTACTTTGATGAAGGTGCCAATGCTGTTACCAATGTCTTGTAATGTTTCTTCTTTCTAGTATTCTGAGGGCAGGGAATACAAGCGAATCCAAACTGGAGCATGACTGAGATCCTCCGTATCTGGGTTGAATCTTGGCTTCCAGTCACGAAGGAAAAGACCCGAGGAGTTGAAGAAGTATGGGCCTCCTTCGAATACTCTGGTTTTGTCCTCCAAGCAGTGAAAAATAGCTTTGAAAAAGCCTTTGGGCCCTAATAACAGGGAGACTTGTCCTTTGGGCTTCCATTTTGAGTCGATCCACCCGTGAAGGGCCTTCTCAGTAGGCCAGAAACCTAGAAACTTGCCAATCAGTGCATGATCTTTCAGATACTGTATTTCGCCATTGATACGATGGCTTGGTAGCTCTACTTTAATTCGTTCTTTAGCTTTTGGAATACATGTGGTTGACGTCGCCTTTGGTTGTGACGCATCCAGATCTGTGTCATTTTGGTCATGAGCGCCTGGGATGTCCACGTTGGTTCTGTTCCTGGCTTTGATTGCGTGCAAAGCTCTAAAATCGTGCAGCGGATTTGCCAGAAGAGAACAGGGGAATAAAAGACTTTGTGTTGTCCGTCGTCTATGATGAAGAGGGTGGGGGAGGAACGGACCCCGTCCCTCCCGCCAGACTTTCCATTTTTAGTTAATGACCAGACTCGTGATGATGAAGGATCCAGCGATACCGTGAAGGAATGAAGTTACCAGGTTGCAGAGTTGCAGGTCTGTACATCTGCTACAGAGGGTAGAGCTGCGGCTACTAGGGTTTCCTTCTTCCGTCATCAAATCACTTTTATTTTTAGAGTTAGTTGCTAATTAAGAGGAAGGTTGTTTGAAACATCCTCAGATATTTTTTATAATATATTTTTGAACTTTAGTTAGATAGTATTTATACCCTTCTCATACATTTAGAGAAGGGTCCAAGATTTTATCAAAAACATTTGCAAATAATGCACTTATGTAAGTTTGTTTATTCCTTGATGAAATTAAGGAACATGGTCATTATTTTTTAATATCAAACTACTTTCCTTTGTTGATGCACTAATGTATGCTTGGAGAATAATTTGATTTGAAGAAAGGAGTTGATCTATGTCACTATTCAAATGAGCAGAACCTCACACATATGGTACTTTTATCTTGTATGATCAATTTTGTTTTATTAAATTAGTGATAACATTTCGTTTTCATGATTATATATGGAGTATTTTTTTTTGCTATGTGTTAATTGCACTATTGTATGATGCCTCGTTGAAAGTATTTATTTTCATATATGATCATTAAATATATGCGATATAATTTATATATTTCTTTGACTAATTATTTAGTCAAAGAAATTATCTTCATACGTTATCACCTTTTTTTAACACATGAATGATCTTTAATATCACATACCAAACATATATCTTTTTAGATCGCATATCGCACATGATACCTTGGGTTTATATTAGATTAAGTTAACTATATAATTGCATGTTAGAATAGGTCATTTAGTTATCATTATTCTTATTTCAATCAATTGAAAACCACCCATTGTCATTTTCAAACCCATTATGGGAAACTAGTCCCATCATCCCCAGTTGGAGCCACCACATCAAAGGGAAAAGGAGTTTCCTTCAAGGTCCATACTGGGTGATTATCCCCTATGTTGGAGCAATAGAATTTTGAGGCTTCAAAATTTTCTTGCTAGAAGGAGGGCCATCTATCTATGAATGGCATATAAATCTAAAGATCAATTGAAAAACGCTCATAAGAGTCAAAACCACTCCACAAATTCTACTTCTTCTAGATCTCCTTCAAAATATGAAGTAGTAGAAACATCTCCCTCGTCTCCTAAAGTATTAAGACAACCACCTTATTGAGATTACACTCCCGAGTCTCCCGAAGTTCACTCCTTAATACAAAAGTTAGAAAATATATCCATTTCTATGGAGAAACCTAAAAAGCCTGAAGCTTCTAAAGAAAGTGTCACTTCTCTGTTACAAGATACTAGTGTATTAACTCGACTAAAAAGTTAAAATATTGGAGTAACCCATTTTGAGTTTCCCATTCATTCACGACATAAGAAAGCTACCACATCAAAATCTGAATAAGATACCAACGAGATCACATCACCTTTCCCTCCATTTACTTCCCCATTCACTTCTACTCAATCTACCTCTTCTCAACAATCCATTTTTTTGACTCAGACAATTAGTGTTGTTACCAGTAGTACGAGTCCAGTAGTAAATTCTTCACCATCACCATCTACTTTTGGATTTGCTTCCTCATCTTCAAAACTTTAAACACAAGTTATGGCCAATCAATGTGCTAAACCTTGGACAAACCCTAGTGTTGTACTAGTTTATAATCCAAATGCACTCGCAGTGAACCCCAAGAAAAGGTTACCTAAGTATAATACTGATGATGGTCTTCCTGCTAAAGAACATCTAAATAACTTTATGTGATCCATGAACCTTAATGGAGTTGCACATGAAGATTTTGTTATCAGATTGTTTTCTTATACTTTCCAGGGACCTACAGGATCCTGGTATTTCTCCCTTCCAGCAGGCTCAATAAGAAACTGGGATACTTTTGAAGAAATATTTCTTGTAAAATGTGGTGATGATATAATGTGGCATCTTTAATCAATGATCTTTACAATATAAAATCAAGTTCAAATGAAAAGATTAAAGACTTCAACTCCAAGTTCAACAAGTTGTTGAACAAAATCCCAGTTGCCTCTAGACCTGCAGTGGATGTGCAAATAGAGTGGTATATATCCTCCCTTCCCTCTAATATCACAATTTTTGTAGATAGAGTCGATACAGCTACCCTCATAGAAAACATGAAAGAGGCGTTGTCTGTAGAAAGAAGAATTATTGCCTTAGAAAATAGGTCACAGATAGAATAAATGAAATAAAAGAAAGTGCATTCAAGGAAGATTAAAAAAAAAAGCTCCAAAAGAACCTTTCAACCTTGAAGGCCTTCAAAAGGTGTTAAAGACCATGTCAAATGAAATGGTCGAAATCAAGAAATGGGTTACAGAATCATCTGCTCCCAAGAAAGCTTTTCGCCAATTCAAGAGAAATCCTTCTTATACATCCCAACCACCAAATACTATTTCAAATCTTAAATCTGATCAAGAACCAGAAGAAGATTTAACAACCGAAGAAGAAGAAAAAACTGAAGAAGAAGTTGAGTTAAATGGAATGTGGGACTTCATTCTACCAACTGAAGAGGAAGAAGAAGTTATGCCAGTAACTACAAGAAGAAAAAACTCTACAGATACGTCTACAACAAATCAAAAACAAAAATCTACTACTCTTGTAAAGGAGAAGGCAGTAAGTAAGAAATTTAAGACTACTCAAACCTATTATATTCCATTACATCCTATGACTACTTCCAAAACTTTAGTAATCTCGTATACAATGCAATATAATATAGTCAAAGGTATGAAGAAAATGAGAAAAAATATTTCATTGCATGAATTGACTAAACTCAAACAACAAGATAAAATCTTACTTAGAGAATCAAAAGCAGTTCCTATAGCTCCTTTACCATCCGCTGTAGTTACTCAAGCTGCTAAAGATATGGGAAAGCCTCCTTCATCTTCAAGCAAAGTAAATCCCACAGACCTAGTTCTAATAGGTGATAGATCTATTTCTCATACTCCTCCATTTCTTCTTGTGATATTTTCAACAAAAACGTCCATAATTGCCTTGTTGATTCAGGAGCCTCTTCAAACATCATGCCAAGAACTGTGTGAACTAAATTAAATATTACACCTCAAATATCTATTATACACATAACTCAACTAGACAAGACAAAAGTAGAAGTACTTGGAGAAATGGTATCAGTTTCAATCAGGCTTT
Organism: Pinus taeda; assembly: GCA_000404065.3. NCBI lineage: Eukaryota > Viridiplantae > Streptophyta > Pinopsida > Pinales > Pinaceae > Pinus > Pinus taeda. The sequence goes on along the minus strand of APFE030698232.1, from coordinate 124,141 downwards.
CCTCCAATCAAAAAGTTTCACAGATAATTGATATTCTAGTGGTTGACATCCCTGAATGTTACGGTTTAATTCTGAGTAGGGATTGGTTTCAAAAGTTACACAAATACTTTGCAACTGATTGGTCTCATATGTGGTTACCATACAATGGTAAGCCTAACCAAATCAGAGTAGATCGTGATAAATTCATGAAGTACACAGCCACTGATCTTGAAGGAAGAAATTAACTTGTATCTTTCACCAATAATATCATCGGAAATTACTTAGTTGGGTCATTCTTGGGATCCTTTAATGCACAAAGATCTCTTTTTCCAAATAGTGTTGTAGTATCTTAGATAGAATTTTTTTTGCAAACAAATGCTTCCAAGTGTATAGATGTAATTGATAAACTTGTGGAGAATTCATTATTCGAGACTCTTTAGTTTGATAGTTCCAATTTTGAAGATGGTGCGGGTGCTAGATGTATCTTAATCAACCCGCAAGAAGAGAAAACCATGTTAGCCTATAGGCCTGAATTTCAATGCACTAACAATACTGCAAAATATGAAGCATTGATTCAAGGGTTGTGCAAAGCCATTGGCCTTGATGTTAAGTATTTGCAAGTATATGGAGACTCTAAAATAGTGATTAAACAGGTAACAAACACATTCCATTGGGTGTATGGGCATCTCAAACATTATCAATCCTAGCCCAGAATCTTATTTCTCACTTCATTGCTTTTAACATTTCTTGAGTCCCCAGATTACAAAATGCAAGTGCCGATTTACTTGCCAATGTAGCATCTAAGCTTATACCATCAGAGGAATTTATTTCAGATAGATTTTCTATAGAGTTAATTTTTAGACCATCCATCCCTGATAATGTAACAAATTGGAGAGTGTTTAATAATGACGCTGATATAATCGATTTCCTTACATCAGAAGGATCTTATGAGGAACAAATCATAGATGACCATGAACATGACTTGCAAATCAACCATAAACAAGATCAAAATCCAATTCCAAAATCTATAGTCAAAATTGAAGATCTCTATTATTTGAGGGACATATTTAAAAAGATTACCAACTCCAAGACTCAAAGTTCTACTTTAATATTTGAAGTGCTAAACCTAGGCACAACTAAAAGACCTCAAAATGTCAACCTAGGTCTTGGTTTATCATCTGAAGAAAGGATATCATTCATCAAGTTGTTGAAAACATACAAAGGTGTCTTTTCCTGGGATTATTGATATCTAAAGACCTATGATACCTCTGTAATTTAACACACTATACTGATGACATCTAATAAGAAACTCATTCAACAGAAGCTTAGAAAGATTCATCCAAACCTTCAAAGTCAAATCAAATATGAATTGAACAAACTTCTGAAAGCAAATATAATATTTCCCAATAGGCACTCAAATTGGGTATCAAATATGGTTCCTGTTAGGAAAAAGAATGGATATAATAGGATTTATATTGATTTTAGCAACTTAAACAGAGCTTGTCAAGAGGATAACTTTTCTTTGTCTACCACGGAGAAAATATTGTAATTAGTTGTAGGCTTTGAGTTAATGTCTTTTCTAGATGGATTTTCAGGATAAAATCATATTATTTTACATCTGTATAATAGCTTGAAGACAACATTCAGGACCAAGTGCCCCGGATGCGGGTCCAAGTTAGGTTTAATGGTTTGGGGGCGGGCTACCCACTGGGCAAGTGGCAGCCCAGTCCCGCCACGCATCAACGACATTTATTCGGCAGAGTTATTAAACCATCTCGATCCTTCCTCCAAGGCATATGAACCATTATGTTCTCCCCTCTTCGCATCAAGTTGGCTCTGCAGCCCTCCGGGAAACTCATGATGGCCTCTCGTTCGCACATGGCTAGCCACCGGCCTCATCCTTATAATCAAGGCGTATGTAGCAAGGTAACGCATTGCTTATGGCTCATTTGGATTTACTGTTGGTCTGGTGCATCTGTGTTGTGGCAGGTTTCGCGTGCTAGAAGCGACGACGTAATTCACCAGCCCCCTGTTCTTCCCTGTCCTCTCCCTGTGCTCAATTACCATTGCTGGTGGCCTGCGTTCAAGCCTCAGCTCGTTTTATCACCTGGATTTTCCGGCATTTCCTGGTCTGCGTGCTGGGTTTTGCATTTCGATTATCACAGTCCCCTCCTGCTTCCTTGGGTGCTTCTTGCTGCCAATCCCTGCATCCTCTGGCCCTCTGTGGCAACATTTTGTGCCCTCCGGTCTTCCAGTGCCTCAAAGCCTCTGCTGCATTATCCCCTCTCCTTTCCGCATCGCTCCTGCCACCTCTGCGACCATCCCAGTCTGCAATGCCGAAGGAGAGGCTACGAGCTAGCTGCCGACGAGGTGGGTCTCGGGGAGGGGCGAAAGGTCGGGCCTCTGTCCCTCATTCCTCTGATTCGCTGTTAGACGATGCCAACAGTGCTTGTCGCAGAAGAGGTAGAAGACCAGGGCCAGCCCAAACCCCGTCTTACCATCACAACTTCCATCCCTCCTCCCGCTTCAGTTTTCCTTGTCTTCTGGATTCAGACACATACTATGTGTCAATTAAGATTGAAAAGTGTGAGCATGAGGCTCATGGACCAGCAGCAGCAGATCTCAGGTCTCCAGCTCCACTTCTGGAACAGCCTCCCTCGTCACCTGCATAGAGAATTGGTCCTGCAATTCAGCTCCCCGCTCCTGAACAAGGGCAGCACCATGCGGTAAAAGTATCAGCTGATGCAGTGGCTGGCCCAAGTGCACCAGCAGAAGATGACGAGCCTCACACCAACTCAAGCGAGCCAGATCCATACGCCTGCCGAGTGGTGGAAGAGGTGCCATCAACCTCTGTGGACGACTGAACAGCTTCTCTGGGTTACCGGGCCTCGAGTTTGGCAATGTATTTTGTGGTTCTGTCGAGTAATCAAATTCCCCTTCTTCTTCTTCAATTCTCTTTCGCTATGTATGGTTGGTGCGTTGGCTATACATGCACAACCTCAGGTCTCATACTATGCTTATACCTGCAATGTCAATGGCGGCTTCTAGGGTCCAGGTCTATATTATCGAGTCAGTCTGGGGTTATGGGTAATGGTTCAGAGTCTGTATGTCGGAAAATAGTTGGGTTTCAGAACTTTTTCTCCTCTCGGTCAGATTTTGTAACTGCAGGCGAGTCATGGTAAACACTGATGCAAAATCCATCTCTGCAGGATGGTGCTGTCTGAGGTTCACCTCGTTGTAATTTTTTTATTTTTGTACCATAATAGAATTAGTATACTTTACAAAAAAAAAAACATTCAGGACCAAGTGGGGGACATACACTTATCAAAAAATGCCTTTTGGACTCTTCAATGCAGGTGATACATTTCAACGCGCCATGGACATTTCTTTTAAAGGTCTGATTAACAAATCAGTTGTTATTTACCTTGATGACATCATAATCTATTATAGGAATAGAAACAATCATTTGAATGACCTAAAGCATATTTTTGAAAGATGCAAGAAATATGGCATTTCTCTAAATCCCAAAAAGTCATGTTTTTCCCTAACAGAAGGCAAGATTCTCAGATTCATAGTGTCTAAGAAAAAAAATTATATTGATCCTCATAGAATCCAAAAAATTGAAAATATTCCTCACCAACATAATAAAAAGACCATGCAATAATTCCTAAGCCATATTAATTTTGTAATAAGATTTTTCCAGATTTTTTACAGATTGTTCTACCTCTTCAATCAATGATAAGAAAGAATGCAATCTTCAAATGGGGTAAAGATTAAAGAGAGTCATTTGAGTTAATAAAAAAAAAATCATTATTAATGCTCCTTCTTTAACAACTCCATACTTTCTTAAACCTTTTGTAAAGTACACATTTTCATCTGATACATCATATGCAACAATTTTAATGCGGTTGAACGATCAAAACATCGAGGCACCTATCTCTTTTTTCAGTTCCAATTTACAAGGTATCGAGCTAAACTACAAAGCTGTTAAGAAACAAGCTTTTGCTATCTTTAAAAACTTAAAACATTTCAGACATTTTCTCCTAAACACTCATACAAAAATAGTAGTACCTTACCCTGCAATAAGGCAATTATTGATTCAAAGAGAAGTGGGGGAGAAAAGAGAAACTTGGGTCATTTCACTTCAAGAGTACGATGTAGAACATAGACCAGCTAAAATTGTTATGGGCCAAGGTTTTTCCATGATACTAACTGGAGCTTCCTGTTTATCAACAGAAGAAGACCAAAGTAATGAAGTGCAAATATCATAGGTAAGCCTCAATGATGCACAACCACAGTATGCTGATTTGAAGTTTTATTTAAAGAACGGATATGCTCCTATGCATATCAATTACAAAACAAAGCATGCTTTAAGGTTGAAATCAAATTAGTATGAATTAATTGATGATACATTATTTAGAAAAAGTTATGATTTAGTATTATTAATATGCCTAGAAAAACCTGAAGTTGAAATAGTTATGTAGGAGTTACATGATGGACCAATTGGAGGTCATTCGAAGGAAACACCACAACTCAAAAAATTCTACATGCAGGTTATTATTGTCCAACACTATTTAAGAATACACACAACTATGGAAGAAATGAAAAAATTGTCAAAATGCAGCTGGAAAAGAAAAGAAACTAGCATTCCCTTTATAGCTATAGTGAATATCCAACAACCATTTGAACAATGGGGATTAGATATAATTGGTGAGATGGTTCCTAACTCTTCCAAGCAGCAAAACTACATCCTTATAGCTACTAATTATTTCATGAAATGGGTAGAAGCTATCCCACTAAAGGTAGCTAACACATAAAGTATTACAGACTTTATTGATCAGTACATAATCACTAGGTATGGCTTACTCATAGCTTTAATGTTTGATAATGCATCTTATTTTTCTAGAAATACTATGCTAGAATTTACCTTAAAAAGAGGTTTGAAACTGAAGTATTCAACCAAAAATTATCCACAAGGTAATGGATTAGCCGAATCAATAAACAAAAACCTTATCACAATCATCAAGCGAACTATAGACCAAAATCATAGGAATTAGCACAAAGCATTAACATTTTCTCTTTGGGAAGATAGAATAACACATAAGGCCTCAATCAATTCCTCTCCTTTTGCTTTAGTTTATGGAAGACAAGCAGTTCTCCCTGCAAACATAACAATCCCATCTCTCGCCCTAGTGCAATTTATTATGAAAATCCTTCCTCTTATCTTCAAGCAAGACAATTTCAGATCCTTAAGCTTGAAGAAGAAAGAGAAAAAGCTAAAGCTACCCATTCCCATCATCAGTAGTTAGTCAAAGACTCAAAACCTCTTTTTGTTGAAAATAATACTGAGATGGGGGGTGAATCAGTATTATCTAGTCCTTTTAACAATTCTTCCTTATTTATACTTTGAATTATTTTTGCATATTAGTACCATAAATGAGCATGAACAGAAAAACAAACAGTCACATCAAAGAACACCAGATATAAGGTGGAAACCCAATGTGGGTGAAAACCACCTGCTGCAATATGTCTCTATCTTCTTTCAAATTAGAAACTCCTTTTAGAATGGTCTTGTACTGGTGCAGTCCTTTACCAGTACGCAGGCTGCAACCTGCAGAGAGCTACAACTCTCTCTCGTTTTCCAGTCTCTCCTGGAAGGGAGCTACAACCCCTTACTTCTTTACAAGGACCACTTTTCATAAATTTCAAACTGGATCCATATACATCAAATGATCATCAA
>APFE030698232.1:66669-111293 GCA_000404065.3 Pinus taeda | reverse complement strand
ACTTCACTTTCATATAGATCGAGCTTTTTGAAACAATAACCCAATATTTCAGATCTTAAGATATTCAACCCAAAAGCATGCCTAAGCCAAATGATCTCCTTTGCTTTATATAGGCAAGCTCTTCCTCAAATCATGGACCAATACCATGGGCCAAAACCATAACAAACCAATACCATCAACTCAATACTAGGGATCAACACGTCTGTCGAGATGCCATGGTCCAAAAACCATAGGTTCAAATTCCAAGGACTAACTACCATGGACCAAAGGTAAGTTTTCCCACATGAAATAAACTTTTCTCTGCATAAAATTCCGTGAACTTTTCTCCACATGAAATAAACTTTTATAAACTTTTCTCTGCATAAAATTCCGTGAACTTTTCTCCTGCGTACTTCTTAATTCTCATCATATTGAGAGCCATGCCATGGGTGTTTCCATCAAGTACAACATCTGTAACATATAACCATACCAGAAACATAATGCCAACACTTTTGATACAACCTCTTCAATCATAAAACCTTTGAATTAGGTGATCTGGTTTTGAAATGGGACAAAAGCACATGAGAAAAAGGGCAAACACACCAAATTCCAAAGACTATGGCTTGGACCATTCCAAATCATTGAGAAAATTGGTCCATCAACATTTCTTTTACAAGATTTGTCAAGTAGAATTGATTCCTTTCCCATTAATGGGATTTTTTTTTTTAAACTATTTTCCTAGAAGACAACCTCTTCTAATTTTGTATCATATTGTCTTTAAGATTCTTACAGAAATAAAGGTTAAGTAGTATTTACTTTTGGCTTCTCAAAATAAAGTCTCTAATAATATTTTGGTTTTTTTGCTTCTATATATAGGAAAAGTTTAATAAATTAAAGCATTTGAGTATCAAAGTGAACCTTATTTATTTGGAAAAACTTGACCATGCTAAAAACCCTTATTCTATGAACAAGCTCTTATCTTTATAGTATATATGTTTTGTTATGAGTCAAGAAAATAATCTTTAACCTAGTAATGACTTTCTCAAAACTCTATTATTATCGTCCAAAACTCTTAAAAAGGGCCAATGATTCACCCTGTCTGATAATATTTTCTTTTTTAGAGTGTAATTATAAAATATGTAAAACTTAAAAGATAATAAGTCTCATTACGAGCTTGTTTACCATGATCATAGGGGAATAATTAAACTGATATTACCATAATTGCATATCAAAACAAGGTAATAGCCAATGATCTAATCAATCAAAGGACAAGTGGTCTCACTAAGAGATAACTTGTTCAGTTTAGTTACAACCAGTGAATGGCATTATCATTATTGGGTTACCAAGCCTAGACAATGTCTTTTAAGAAACTTGAAAAGAAAAATTACATGAAAGGAAGAAAAAAGGTCCAAATGAGAAAGAAAGCAAATGAATATCATTTTGAATTCTGAAAATTGCTTTGGATGGGACAATGAATCATTTTTGGTTAAAAGATAACCTTGCCAAGGCTATGAACACCTACTGGCAACATAGTCTCTATCTATGATAAATGAGTAAACAATAAAAACTAATTTGTAGAAGACACCTACAATATCTCAGTAAGTATTAGCATTGACTGATGCAAACATTTGTATTTTTATCACTACAAGAGTAAAGTAGTTGAGTAAATAAATTGAGCAAGTAAATATGATTTCAGAGAAATGTTGTTTAGTTTATAACTCATGTAATTATTATTACTATAACTCTTCTAATTTTGAAAGTTTTAGAAATTTCAAAAGACCAATCAGAGATAGTTGATTCTCCCAAGTAATCGCGAATTATTGTACTATGCAACAAACCCCCCATTTATACAGAGTAATAGTTAATATTTGGCATATAAATGGGGACCATTTTAAATTTTTAACCTTTGAAAATAAATGCTAACTCTATAAATTTTCCTTAAACCTTTAGAATGCAACCCATACTTAAAACTTTTATCAAAAATTGCATTTCACATTTTTCCATGTGACAATTATAAACATCTGAAAGAAAATCCTAAAATGAAATATGCGATAAGGCCCCCACAGCAATTTTCTGATCACAACACCTTAAGAACATGCAATTGCACTTCACAAGTCGCAATTTAATAAAGCATGCCATTGTGTCATCCCTTTAAAATTGTGAAATGTGATATTGTGATGTTTCGCAATCTCATTTCACATTATCTCCAAGAAGCGCTATATTTCAACGTTTAAAAGTCGCAATGTGGCAAATAATGCATGAAGCATGGGAAGTTACTGAGTTTTAATGAAATATTAAATGGTTTGACATAATAGTTAATGTTTAGTAGCTTGAGGAGAGAAATTGGTGTTTTCAAGTTATGGCTAGTTAACACAGAAAGTGCATTCAAAATATTCCCATGATTTAAAGTCATTTCAAAGAGCTCTCAACCTTAATTTCCCTCTATTGTGTGCACTAATATATCTCTCTTTAATTTGAGGGAAGCTTCAAAAGAGATTTCATTATGGAAGGTAATGCAAAAGAAGAAGCAACTGAGTGTTTCAGAGTTTGAGCTTTCAGAGATGTCATCCATATTTGCTGATACAGTTTGTAGTGTTGATGGATGAGAAACAACATGGGAAGTCATCTACAACATACTTGAAGATGAGCAGCCCAAAATTACTATCACCAAGGCAAGAACAGGCTCAATAAAACCCTTGGGAGCTTAATTCAAAGATGTTGTTTTCTCTTTTCTTCATAGAATAGGAGCAAGAGCCAAGATACTACCATACACAGATATGGTTAGATGGGTGGTGGAAAATGTCAATATTGAAGATACATAATTCAAGGACTCAAAGATGGAGTTGATGGGATCATTTAAAGCTAAAGATTTGAAACAAATGTATCATCTTCCTTACCATCAAGATATATATGACAAAATCATTTCTGGCCAAGTTCACAAAGCAGAATGAAGAACCCTTCAAGATGATTCAGGGTTAAAGATTCTTAGAAAACAAATTCAAATATGATAAGATGGGTATGCACCCCATAGCTTCATTAGAAAATCCCCATAACTATGCAGCTTCTGTGTTATGTAGATTGTATGGATTACCTAATAATACCAAATTCTCTATAGCATGTGTCCCTTTAATTGATGCTTGTGTCAATTCGCATATAATGAATTGGGCCACTATCCTATCTGATAACCTAGCCACTGCTATTTCCAAATATCGTCAAAAGAGATCCACATCCACAGAGAACCTTCCTCCATTTTATATGAGTGCCTATATAATGGATGTCATACTATTTCTGTACTAAGTTTCCAATTATGGGTTGGAAATAGACTTTTCAAGACCTCTGCCCCATGCATCTCAGTCACAAATAGATGTGGGAATCCCATTTTATACCCCATTTTTACAAAATATGCCATGGTGTTATTTTACCATCACATCAATTGATTTTTTACAAGTATTAAGAAGGTGCCTAGATTTTCTAAGGAAGACGCTACAGACCTTCTCGTAGTAAGAAAGTACTTTGTTGAACAATGGTTCACATATACTAGAGTTTACAACAGTACAACAAACCATCATGTACTCACTTTGTATGTCTCTGACAAGCTGCTAGCAAGAGAAATAGCTCATCAAAATGTTGGGAAATGCTTAACCAAGACATTCAAAGATAGAAAAAAATTGCTATTTCTACCCTTTCCATCCAATGTGGTTCTTTTTCATTGGCAAACTTTAACAATGCAAACAAAGAATTACTAAACCTAGAGAGCCTCAGGCTCCATACTATGCCAAAGAGGCAATTTGACCCAGAGAAAGTAGCACAAAATGTTACTACATCATTAAAGGTCAAACCCTTTGTCCATGAAGTTCATGAATTTGAATTTACAATCAAGTAAATCATTTGAAAATTGGGTGAATGTGAATTTGAATCTTGATGACTTTGAAAGGTTTAGAAATCAGAGGCTGGAAACAATCCCATTGCATTTATTAAGTATTGATGAAAAACCTACACCTAGTATAACTATTAATAATGAAGTACCAAATTCTCATATAGAATATCAATTGAATATATCCCAAGGTATAGGGAAAACAGAAGAAATAGAGATTACAGCGGAATCTAGCAGAAGGTCACCCAAGAAACGGGTCAAAGGTGACCTAACTCATGGTACTGGTCTCGAAGGCAAAAGCAACGATTTGGAGCAGGAATGGGACCAATTTAATAAAAAACTTCAAGATACTACTAAGACAACAGATGTCCAAGAAACCACAGAATATCATAATCCACAGAAAACTTAGAAATTTTTAGAGTTTGAGCCAATGAATGAGTAAGGTACAAGTTTGTAGAATACATAAATCATTCTTACATTTTTTATGTTTGAGATTATCCTAAAGGTTGCAGAAATACCTCCTTTAGATGTATTCTACATCCCACTGCATAAGCTTGTAGAAAGAAGACAAAGGAAAATAAGGAGAGTGGAAACACTTGAAATCCCACGAGGGAACGAACCAATGGATATAGTCTCCAGGGATATTCCTTCAAATCCAGCTGAAAATTTAACCAGGCTATCACAATTCACAAGGGCATATGCTACTGCCACCATTGATAAAGCCACTGAAGTGTCTATTTTGTTAAGGGAAAGGGAATAAAGGATATCATAGCTTGAGAAACAGCTAGAAATTGAGAAAGCAAATGTGAAAAAGCAAGCCACTGAACAAATAGTCCAATTCCAGCAGAGTATGGTATTACTTATGATAAGTCATGAAGAAGACATCTATGCAAAGAACACAAAAATCCAAGAGTTGCAAGAGGCTATAGTGAAATATAAATATGTCCCTACTAGAAATGAATTCATCAAAGAGTCATTAGAGCTAAACTCCATTCTATCAAAACAACAAGATCTATTCTGCCAGAGAATGTCCCATATCACCCCTTATCTGATTATCAATGATCAATTAACAAATAAGGCAATCAATCAGAGAAGCGAGTTTAATGACTTAAATACTAAGATCTATGACTACATTTAATGGAAATAATTTGAAGAAGGAAGAAGCGATAATATGCTAGAAATAGAAGAAACACAAAAAGACATAGTATTCACAGATTGGGATGTGCGGATACAGCAGGAAGAATTGGCAGTAGCAAGAGCAACAAGAGTAGAAAAAAATATAATATAAGCAGTCAATCACACTTTACACTCCACCAACTTGATAAAAGAAGGTAACCCAAAGTCACTACCAAATTTGAATGACTTTGATAGAAACTGGAAAGAAAATATGAAAATTCAAAGGGAGGTAATCACAAAATTATCAAAGACCGACTAGGAGGTATATTGGAAATTTCTTGTCAAACCTCACAACCAAATTATGACACTGAATTTCTCATTCAATTCAATGCAAAGTATGCTTTCACCTCTTATAGATGCCATCTTCACAGGAAGGGAAGAACTCAATTTAGGGCACCTCCTCAAGTAAAACCAATGTCTGATATATGTGACCTCGAGGAAAAGCTAGCAGAAAACAAGATATCTTCATAACCTTTGGTCATCAAATCACTTTTATTTTTAGAGTTAGTTGTTAGTTAAGAGGAAGGTTGTTTGAAACCTCCTCAGGTATTTTGTATAATCTATTTTTGAACTTTAGTTAGATAGTATTTATACCCTTCTCACGCATTTAGAGAAGGGTCCAGGATTTTATCAAAAAACATTTGCAAAGAATGCACTTCTGTAAGTTTGTGAATGCCTTGATGAAATTATGGAACACGATCATTATTTTGAATGTCAAAATACTTTCCTTTTTTGATGCACTATTGTATGCTTGGATAATAATTTGATTTGAAGAAAGGAGTTGATCTATGTCACTAGTCAACTGAGCATAACCTCACACATATGGTAATTTTATCTTGTATGATCAATTTTGTTTTATTAAATTAGTGATAACATTTCTTTTCATGAATTGTATATGGAATATGTTCTTTTTGTCATGTGTTAATTGCACTATTGTATGATGCCTAGGTGAAAGTATTTATTTTCATATATGACCATTAAATATATGCGATATAATTTATATATTTGTTTGACTAACTATTTAGTCAAAGAAATTATCTTCATACGTTATCATCTCTGTTTAAGACGTGAATGATCTTTATTATCACATACCAAACATATATCTTTTTAGATTTTGAATCATACAGAATACCTCGGGTTGATATTAGCTTAAGTTAACTAGATATTTGCATGTTATAATAGGTCATTTAATTATCATTATTCTTATTGCAATCACTTGAAAACTACCCATTATCATTTTCAAACCCATTCTGGGAAACTAGTCCCATCATCCCCAGTCAAAGCCACCACATCAAATGGAAAAGGAGTTTCCTTCAAAGTCCGAACCGGGTTCTTATCCCCCATGTTGGAGTAGCAGAATTCTGAGGCTTCAACAAGACCCCAAGTAATCAAAGCTTTAAACATAGGGGAAAACACTGACTCTGTGAATCTGAATGATGACTAGCCTGAATTCTTTTTGGACTAGAAGTTGAAGGCAAACCACAAGAAGGGGTTGTTACTCCATTCTATGTTAGCCTGAATATTCATGACAAAATTCTCCATAATGTTATGCTAGATTTAGGTGCCTCCCACAACTTAATGCCTAAAGTTTTTATGGAGAAATCAGTGCTTGACCTTACTAGACCTTACAAAGACTTGTACTCCTTTGATTCCAACAAAGTCAGATGCCTGGGTCTTATCAAAGACCTATGTGTTACTTTAGCCCAAATCCATGCTAAAAGTATAGTAATGGACATAGTGGTTGAAAGTATTCCCCCTAAGTATGGGATGTTGTTTTCACGCTCATGGGGAGAAAAATTACAAGGTACCCAGCAAATGGACATGACCTTTGCTACCATACCAGTTTTTGGGCAGCAAAGAAGACTGTAGAGGGAAACCTTAATGAAATTCATGGTGAGTAGTTAAGACAAACATAACAACTATCTACTTTATTATTTTCATTCAGATTTGGATTCATTTATTCTTTACAATGATGGGGATATCGACAATCAAGTAATCAATTTTGAAACTGAAATTTCTAAAATAGAACCAACCCAATAAAAAATAACATAATTGAATACTCCCCCTAATCCTCTTTGGAACATTCATTTTGATGGCTCATGTAGCAAAGATGGCTCTGGAGCAGGGATTTGGGTAGTAAACATTGGAAATAAACATGTTGAGGGTCACTCATACAGGATTAATTTTCAATGTACTAATAACATATAAGAGTATGAAGCCCTAATTTTCGGATTGCAGTTGTTAAAAAAGTTAGGTGCAAAAGGGATCTCCATTCAAGGGGATGCTGAATTAACTATTAAACAAATTAAAGGATAATATTCAGCTAAACAGCCTAGGATGAGAGCATAGAGCAATGTTGTGCTTGACTTCCTAGAAAGTTTTCTTGAATATGATCTTTCTGCAATTCCTTGAAAACAAAACATCATTCCAAATGATCTGGCTTTTTCAGCCATCTCTTGTAAAATGCCTTATCCTAATTAGGAATATGTACTGGAGGTAAAACACCGAACAGTTGTACCTGATAACATGAGATCGTGGCATCTGTTTAGAAATGATAAAGAAATTGAAAGTTTTCTACAATCCAAAGATGAATTTCAAGATGATAGTATTGATTCGGAATCTGACGTAGATAGTTAAATTGTTGAAAATTTTGATCCAAAAAGGAAGCTACTTAATTTAGACATAAATACACCCTTAGTTAAAGTTGTAAATAAGATAGAATTGCTTGAAATAGACCTCGAAAAAGAAGAGTTTGAAACACTCCAGCTTAAAGATGTTATCCCTAGAGGTCTAGCTCCACTAGAAGAATTATTTGATTTCAATGATGTGGCTAAAAAACCTAAGATTGAGCCCTTGGGAACAACTGTTGAAGATTGTAATTTAGTTACTGAAAAGGACCTAAATATCATAAAATTTTCCAAATCAATCCCAACAGTTGAAAAAAAAAATTATATTGCTTTATTCAAGGAATTTAGTGATGGTTTTTCCTGGAGCTATGAAGATCTTAAAACATATGACACAGGAATTATACAACACAAAATTCCAATTAAAGAAGATCATCAACCCTTTAAACAAAAACTTTGCAGAATAAATCTGGTTTTGATGCCTTTAATTGAGAAGGAAATCAAAAGAATGTATTATTGTAAAATCAGAGTTCCTCTTAGGTTCTCTAAATGGGTCTCCAATATTGTGCCAACCTGGAAGAAAGCAGGTGAAATTAGATTGTGTATAGATTTCCAAAACCTAAATAAAGTTTCCCCAAAAGACAACTATCCCTTACCTAAAATGGATCATCTTCCACAAAAGGTACTTGGATCTTCTAGGATATCCTTATTATATGGTTTCTCAGGTTATAATTAGGTCTTAGTTCATCCAGAAGATCAAGAAAAAATATCCTTTACCACTCCATGGTGTACCTTCATGTATGTGAAGATGCCTTTTGGATTAATGAATGTTGGGGCCACATTTCAAAGAGAAATAGATATTTATTTTGTTGATGAAATTGGTAGATTTATTGTGATCTATTTAGATGACATAATTGTATATTCTAAATCTGATGAAGGGCATCTCATGTGCCTGAGAAGAGTATTTGAAAAATGTAGAAGGTTTCGGATCTCACTGAATCCTAAGAAAACAGTGTTTGGCCTTCAAGAAGGAAAACTTCTTGGGCACATTCCTAAAAATTGATCCTAAAAGAATTGAAGCTATTCCGAAAATAAATCATCCCAGAAATATTAAGAACTTCAGTCATTTATTGGGAGAATAAACTTCTTGAGAAGATCTATTCCTAACCTTGCAGAACTTCTCAGAAACATCACAAACATCCTAAAATGAGATTCTAAAATCTGGTGGAACCTTGAAGCTAGGCAATAATTTGACCAGGTTAAACAAGCATTAACAAAGGCACCAGTTCTTATTAGTATAGATTTTACTCAATATTTTATAATTTTTCGTTTACTTCTGAACATACTGTTGGAGTTTTCCTTTTACAGAAAATATTGATGGATATGAACAACCTATTGCTTTCTTTAGCAAGGCTTTAAGGGACACTGCACTCAAGTAAAACATAATGGAAAAAATTATTTTTCACTGGTAGAAGCAATTAAATATTTCAGAGTATATATCCTTCGTTCTCGTATAATTGCTTATGTACCAAATTCTATAGTTAATGATATCTTGACACAGAATGGACCAAATGGAAAAAGAGGCAAATGGGTTGCCATCATTCTCGAATATGACATGGAAATCAAGCCAACCAAGCTTATTAAAGGACAAGGATTAGCCAAATTGATGGTTGAATCCAATTTTAATGCTTTAGATATCGACTTTGTAGCTAAATTGGATGATCAAGAGGAACAGGTGACTCCACAACTAGATGATGCTTTCATGACCTCACCCTGGCATGTAGAACTTATTTATGTTTTATTTAATTTAAATTCTCCTCTTGTTCTAACAAAAAAAGGCTAGGTTTACGAAATTAAAGGCAATTAAATTTTGCATCATAGAAAATGTTTTATATTGGAAAGATGTTGGTGGTCTTCTACAAAAGTGTCTATTGAGAGATGATGCCAAAAAAATAATGCAGGAAAGAAGGTGATTGTGGTTGCCATCTGTGTTGGAAAATCATTGCCAATAAGATCCTTAGATTTGGTTTTTATGGCCTACACTTTTTCCAGATGTTCATAAGAAGGTAACCTCTTGCCATAAGTGTCAAATCTTTGAGGGAAAAATAAAACTTTCTCCTTTACCTTTGAAGCCCATATCTATTGAAATTCCTTTCCAATAATGGGGATTGGATTTCATTGGAGAAATTCATCCTCCATCCTTTGCTCAACATAAATGGATCCTTACCGCTATTGACTACTTCATCAAATGGATTATGGTCACTCCTTCTAGACTGGTTGTGGATGTTGTGATCATAAAATTCTTAGAAACCAATATCCTGTCCAGATTTGGCTGCCCAAACAAGCTTATTACAGACAATGTTGTAGCCTTTATGTCTAAGAAAATGATATATTTCTGTAATAAATACAATATTACTTTGGTCCATTCAACTACTTATTACCCACAACGTAATGGGCTAGTTGAATCTTCAAACAAAAGTACAATAAATATTATCAAGAAGATGTTAACGGACAACAAAAATTCATGGCATAACAAACTCATAAATCCACTTTGGGCTGATAGTCTCACCACAAAGAAATCAATTGGCATGTTGTCATACCAATTGGTTTGTGTAATGGATTTTGTTTTCCCATCCTCTTTGGGAGTTCTAGTCATGAAGTTAATTCAAGAATTGCAGGCTAAGCCAAATGATATTCAAAGGAGGATTGATTAGACAATCTAGTTGCAACAATCCAGGGAAGAAGTTTATAATAGGACTCAAGTCTTCCATGAGAACATCAAGAATGTTTTTGAAAAAAGGACAAAAGAAGATGATTTCGCCATTGGTGGTAAAGTTTTAAAGTGGGATTCTAGAAGAGAAGACAAAGGGAAGCATGGAAAATTTGAGAACTTGTGGATGGGACCTTATGTCCTTTATGCCTTTAGAGGGAATAATGCTTTCTTTATCAAAAATTTGGATGGAATAGAATTACCCGGTGGACCTGTCAATGGCAGGATGCTCAAACACTATTTCTTTGGGATATAGATATTTTATTACCATTTCTCATTGTAAATATCATTCTCCTTATTGTTTGGATTGGGTGACCTATTAATAGAAGTTGAAGCCCATAGAGAAGGCCCTCGGCTTCTATTAATGAGTTACCATAAATATTGCAACAAAGAAATCAGAGGTGGAGGTTGCTGAAATAATAACTCAATGCTACTAATCAAATGCTCTTGGCACCTCACAAGGAGAGTGTCATCCCCAGCTACATCCACTATTAGGGTCCTAAAATTTATAGGATCTTGAGGTAATTGAGTGTTGTATCTCTAGAATCCTATTTTGTAAATACTTGTTAATATTCCAAATAAAAAGAAAAATAGAATGAAAAAGGAAAAGAGGGTATAAAGAAGAAAAAAATAAGGAAAAAAACAAGAATATTGAAAAAGAAGAAAAGATAGAACCCTACCAAAAGAAAGAAAATAAAAAAAGAAATAACACTGAAAGTGTTGCAAGTCTAAATGCCACTACTCATATATAGTTTTTGCTTCATTTCTATATAAAAAAAAAAAGTTGTGTGAAGCTTGTTCAAAATGCCACAATCACTAGTTTTATTTTAATCATACAGTTTAATCATCATTGAACTCCTTTAAATTTTTGTAAATTACATAGAGAATAAAGGTTTATCCAACAGTTTAATTTGGATAAATCATTAGTTAGGTAGAAAATGATATTGATGCAAATATTTAATCTGGGTCAATAGGAGAAATAAGGGATAGGTTAGATAGTTTTTTCATTATGCATAAAAGAAAATAAAATGGGTTTGTTAGTCTTAGTGCACCTTAGAGACAGAATTAAATTGCTAGTCTAGCTAAGGGTAGGTAGATTAGGTGATTTGTTAAATATTTTCCTATATAAATTTTGTCATGTTTGGGGATATCATGAAAGGTCATAATATGCATGATGGGATAAAGTATTTAAAAATGTTTCATTATATCCCTATGTCCAAAAGGGAAATGTCTGCACTATGAATAAACTATTTCATATTTTTCATCATCCATCCATATCCTAAGCTCAAAAAGCCAATATTAAAAGCGCATATTGAAATATATTATTTGTCACTTATGATTAAAATTAAGTAGCTTTGAGTGCCGTAGGATTTGATCCCCCACTTCATCCATGGACCTTGTCCATTTTTGGCTACCCCTTCACATTCTTCCTTTATTGTCGGGGGTGGTCCAAAAAGTGGTGTCTTCTGCTGGGCCTCATCCCTTACGTGGCACGATGTGATGATTTCACACCCCACTTTCGATACCACTAACTGCCCACTACCCCCTCCAAAAACCACCTTTCTCTTATCCATCCTACTGCGCCCCACCACTCTTCCTCCACCACTCACCACCCACCACATGGCATGACCATTGGGCCAATTGAATGTGTTCCTGGCCAAATAATAATTCTTCATTTATTTCATTTTTCTCGAGTAACCATTCAGCCTAACGGTCCAGCACCATTTCCAATGGAACTTTTGTCACAATGTTTAAATAAGTCTGAGCCTATCATTCTCAACATTTCATTCCTGATTATTTCTGGTATTCACAATTTCCCACAACGATCTCCATCAGAGCATTCTCTTAGCCAGAATGCAACATAAACTAACTTTTCTTTACATTTTCACCTGAAACTTCATTATTTTTTTGACCTCGATAAGCCTCTACAAATTCATCTGGTTCACAGATTATTTAAAGTCATGCCTCCTAAGATAAGACCATTAATCCTTTAATTCCATCTTTTGTATATTTATATCATATGCCATTAGTAGATAGATATTACAGGATAAATGATACTTAGTGTGAAAATGATTTATGGAACTATATTGTTGGTTAGAGGATAAGCACACAGACAAGGCAGATGAAATTGGGCTCTAGGAGTCCAACCTCCCCCATTATATCTTTCCCTTGACATTCCAAGCCCTAAAATTTACCAGAAGGTGTCAATAT
Source organism: Pinus taeda (assembly GCA_000404065.3). Classification (NCBI taxonomy): domain Eukaryota; kingdom Viridiplantae; phylum Streptophyta; class Pinopsida; order Pinales; family Pinaceae; genus Pinus; species Pinus taeda. The sequence continues at coordinate 98,659 of APFE030698232.1, read as the reverse complement.
TGTTACGTCCCTACCCAAAGCTCTATAATTGCCCCTACTGGTGACATTCTTTTTACCATTATAGCCAAATCCATGACCAAATGATGTTGGCCCCCACTGTGGAAAATGATGCCCCTTTCTCCCTAGAAGCCCTCACCCAGCTTTATCAAAAGATGGACTTTTGCCACCAAAGCCAAAAAGTTTGATATTTTCTTGCCATAGAATACCCAATTACCCAAGAAGAATCCTCCATATCCTTCTTCCGTTTTCCCTAATGAGGCTAAGAAGATTATTTCTATGATTTCTTACATTTTAGGCTATCATTCTGATCAGTGGGTAGATGATCGAATTTTAAGATTCCTCTCCATATTTTCCATAGATAGCAAGCCCTCCTTGATGTTCAACTTTAGTCAATTCTTGGTTGATAACATTCATCAGTAATTTATTAAGTTTCCTACATAAAAAGTGTTCAATTACACCTCTCTTTTGATTTACATGTTCATCTATTATGCAGAAGTTGGATGATGCATGGAACCAACAATCAATGATATTTTGGACCTCATTGGTCATCAAATAATAGCAGGAATTCACATACAAGCAATTTATTGAATACTTTGTTCATCTAGCCATGAACATTCTCAATAGTGTAGTATAACCCAGAATTAGTGAGGAAATCAAGAGAATTATGCATCTATCAGACCGAGCAAAGATCAGTGATTGGTATCTATATCAAAACTACATAGAATTTAGAGTGTACGACTATGAACTAGCCCCTTATAAGCTCCCAATGTACCTCCCAATGAGGATCTTTGCACTGGGGTATATTAGGAAAATGTTGAACTCAGATGATATTCACTTTGTAGTGGCCAAGAAAAAGGAACAATTCAGAATAAAGACACAGGTGGGTCCATTTGTGTGCAACACCAGGATAGCAGGAGAAGAGGCAGATAGAATACTGAAGGAAATGAAGTCCAGTTTGAGCTTTACATGGTCTTATGATCCCTATGGAATCATCTCAAAGCTCACAGTGGAGAACAAAAACACTCCTTACATCCATACTTCAAGGCTAGACATAGAGTAGTATGTAAATGAACTGGAGTGGGCAAAAAATACATTGCAGGAAGTTGAAGAGAAGCTTGTTTCTAATTCCAGTTTGGAGTATCCTATTCCTTAGGAAAATCAAGAAAAATATTGAGGGAGGAAGGATAATCATCTACCATTGGAAGTGAAGCTAGAGAATTCAAAATCAGTTATAGGAAGAGAGAAAAGGTGACTCCCGGAGTGGAAATGCACAAAGAAACTGAAGAGCAGGAAACCATCATCATCACAGATTCACCACCTACAACTAATAAATTCACTACATCTCCTTCTAAACATTCATATTCATAAGGTCATACGGAGACTGAGTTGGAATCACAAACTATCCAAATAGAAAAGGAGAAGACAATTTTTTACAGGTACATGGAGATAAAGCTCAAGAATGAAATTCTCAAAAACAACACTTATAACCAATTTTGAAAGAAAACTTCTAGCTCACAAACTAGATTATTGTCTATCTTTCACACAAATCATGGTAAAATGTATATGGCCTTTCTTGAGGCCCACATTCCACAACCCAATTCAGCAGTAGACTACAAGAGAACCACCTTTGAATTCAACACAAAGGACATACATCCCATTGATCAAATGGATATGCCCAAGAAAACTGGTGAAATGATATCCTCCACTCTAACTAACACTGCAATATCACTTTCTAAATTGCAAGTTTCTTTTGCAAATGTCCAGTCACAACTGAAGATGGAGAAAGTGTCCTCCTTGGCCAAACATAACATGATTAAGTCTTTGGAAGACTTGATGATCAAGATAGGTATGACCCTAAAGATGTTAATGTTGTTGAGGAGATTATTAGAAATAAGAACTTGGACATTGCAAATTTGAGGAAGTAGTTCAAGCTGCTAGCTACAGAAGACCTAATGACCAAGGATATTGAAGAGGGTGAACCACAAAAAGTAGATATGATGAAATTAATCATAGACCAAGATATATAGATTAGGCAGATGGAGGCAGAATTGGAGAAACTAATAAAGGAGAAGGAAAATAGTCTAAATATGGCCAATGTCCCCTTAGATGTTGTACCTATTTCTCAACTTCCAGCAAGAGGAACAACCACTTCTGCTACTTCTTCAACTCAAACTCCCACTGCTGAACAAGTAACACAGATACTTCAAAACATGTCACTGAAATCAAAGGAAGTTGATACTTTGCAAGGCGAACTCAAGCTTTGGAAGTGCAAAAGGCCAAAGTTGAGGCTGCTCAGACTACTAAATCGGAGAAATCTGAAAGACTATTCGAAAAGTTGCGCCAGGTAGAGAGAGACACTTCAATTGGCAAGACCTTGGTACAAGCCAAGGAAACTACTTAGATGAACATATTAGACTCTCTGAATGATATTTGGCCTTCTATCCAAATCACATTTGAGTATAAAGAGCTAATAGAGAAGGCTACAAAAACTATTGTACAAGGAAGGGAAAATTTGGGAGAGATGCCAAGAGAAGCTGCCAATATAATTAAGTTCTTAAACTCCATGTCCATATATGAGCTGGAGGAAGTAGGAATGAATGTTAGAACTGCCACCATTCTGGATGTCAAGGAAGTCTTAACAAAGAGAAATCTCATTGATCAGTTGGAGGAAAGGTGTGAAACCTTAGCGCTGTAGGTAAATAATTTTGCAAATAGAATTGAAGCCTTAATGAAAAAGGAATTCCCAATATCTATGTCATAAATGACAAGTTGATCACTAAGGAAGACTATATCTTTAAGATGAAACAAGTGGCTAAAAGGAGCATTAAGTTTAGTGGAATTAAAGGAAGTATGATAACAAAGGCATTCTTGGAGACCATGTCAAATGATTTCCATGTGCAGAATGAGGTAAAACAATTTTTATCGTAAAACCAACTTTTGCTAAATACACAAAGGTAGATGAAATTTACTGCAGGGTAACAAAGTTGATAGTGCCAAATGAAAAGAGATGGGAGGAGTTGGTTGATTTACTGGATTGAAGGATAAATCCGGAGCAGTAAACTGACTTTGCCAACACAACAACCAACATGAAGGTCAGTTTAGTATCTCACACTGTTTTGAGATGACTCAGCAACCAAAACCATCAAGACAGGGCCATTGTTCTCTTCAACAGCCTACACAGCCTATTCTTTTGCCAATATTAAATGATATAGTTTGTAATTCGACTAATAATACACTGTCGATTTGACAGCGATTTTGTAAATCATTTTTGTAATTTTTATTATTAATACTTCATTATTTGAAGTATCAGGGGTTGATTTCCGAATGTAATTTCCTTCTGCATATTGTAATTTTCAAATCACTAGAGCATCAATAATATACGGAACTTTCAAAGGATTCATGTGGTGTATTAAATGGTGATGTGTCTCTTTTGTCTATTTGTTTAAACATTGTTTTTCCTTTCTCTGTTATTCTAAATTTCTGAATTAATCAACAAAAACTCTGATAAAAAGGATTCATTATCTAGAGCACCCTATTTTGTTTGTTGTTAATTTTAATGTTTTCCATTGAATTCAGATCAAGGAATTCTTAATTTCTCCTTGAGTTCTACTGAACCTTACACTTATGTTATTCAACAATTATTTAATTTCTGAAAACCTCCATTTAATGCAACCTAGTTTTCCCTGTGAGAACTCCTTTGAAAATTGATGAGAAACTTCAGTTTAGTTTATAGCCTCCATAGCCCAATGGAATTATAACACTCAAATCAACCAAACCTTTCAAACAAAAAAAATTATAATCATAGCTAGCCTACAAATTAAATTAAAACAAAGCTAAATGAAACAAAGAGATCCCTCTCTAAAGCTAGTAGGGCTAGATCCCAACTTCCAAAGTGGTTTTGATGTTGTCCTATGTGTTTACTCCCTCAACCTCAAAAATACAGAATGACAACAGACTAGAAGTAATGCCTAGCTAGCCTAAAATGTGTGAATTCTATAAAAAGGGTCTAGCTTGTTAGGATATTCCAACACATAGGAAATAGTTAAGTATAACTTGGTCTAGTGTAGAGTTAGGTAAAGTGTGTTTCTTTACTATGTACTTTTGCAACTTACAATCTGACGGTCACGATATGTAGTGATCCGTCGATTCATTCTCTCCTCGATATTACCAACACTTGATCTGTGGCTTAACACCTGATTGGTCCATGATCTCTATTTAAAGAGCATGGAGCATCATTTGTAGGGTAACCATTCATGAGAGAAGCTTATGTAAATTTTCATTCTTTTATTAATAAATTTCCTGAAGTGGTCATGTTGGCTCAGGCTGTGGAGTGTTTCCCTTTTTGAGAGTTTTAACCACGTCAACAATACTTGTGTATTGATCTTTAATCTGTTTGTGAGCGGTGTCCTTTGGTGTTCTGTCTTAGGAACTTACCTTGTAAATTCCTACATGATATCAGAGCTATTTGAGGGCCACATCCATTTGAAGCCAGTAGAACTGCATCTGAATGCCGTTTCCCATATCTACTATTACTAACTACTTTTGGGCTAAGAGGACTACTCTATTGTGTTAGGAGCATCTGTTCTAGTTAGGAACCCCTTTTTTTTTACGCGAAAAGGTTTCTAGTAGCCCTAGCTGTCATTTTTAAGATCTGGAAGTATACGGAGTTTACTTGTAGTTTTTAGTTACTTTCTCTTTGTTTATTTTGGTTTATTTAGCTCTTTGTTTCTTTTATTATCGGATCTATACCTTTCATTTCTACATATGCTCTTTTTCCCGCAATTCTATGGGATCTAGGAAAATCAAAAACAAAAAGGAAGGATTTTTCTCATGCATATGTTCTTTTCGTCGTGCCTTAGTGCTAAAGCTAACTTGAAGCCGTAAGGTTTGTTTTTTTTGTATGTCCATGTTGGGTTTTGTGTTTTTTGTCTTGTAGGCAAAAAAAGAGTTTTATCAAGTAAACATGCACCCCAAAGCTTCAGTGACTAAAAAATTAAAAATTAAAAATTAAAAAAAAAACAAAAACAAAAACAAACCCCCCCCTCCCCTTCCTCCTTTCCAAAAATTATTAACCATTCAATCCAGCTCACTTAGTTCAAAGCTATTTTATGAGAATAGAGGTCGTGAGTTCAAGTCTTTCTTTTTGTTGAGATAATTAGATTAAGTTTGGAAAGGGCAATTTTTTTTTAATATAACATTATCATTCATTTCCACACATTCCCGTACTTCATTGACATCTTCAACAACTTTTCTTCAAAAAGCCATAACTTCTTCATCTGGAAGCCGTTTTGAGATTTGTTTTTTTAATCAACCTAATTTTTTGAGATCCTTCCATTGGAACAATTAGTTTCAGCATCTATAGCATCATTTTCTATTAAAATGGAGAGTCCATGGCAAGTTATTCTTGACAGCACCAACTACTTCCAATGGTGGTCCTACATTGTGGATTTACTTAGAATTAAAGGTCTTTACAGAATAGCATAAGGCCAAGAAACCAAATAAAAAGATGAAGATAAGACAGCAAAATGGGAAAATAGGGAAGATCAAGCACGTGGGTTGATAGGGATGTCTATTTCTCTAGACCTTAGATTCCATATCACAGAACTTGATACTCCTAATGAAGAAATGGAACAGATCACTAAAGTTTTTGGAATTAAAAATGAACTTAGAGCCCATCAACTCGAAAGTGAGTTGCTTACATTGGACCCCAATAATTTTTATTCCATTGAATTTTTTTTTCCAAGTTCAAGACCCTTAGACTTCTCTTAGAAGCGTTAAGGTTAGGAAAGAAGATGGTAACCTTATCTATTCCATTCTTACGAAGTTGGGACCAACCTACTCTGTGTTTGTTTCCACCTTTCATTCTACAAGAGAAGCCTTCATTTCTCAAGGATAGGACTACAAGTCCCCTTCCTTTGATGCCTTTTGTGACTCTTTAATAAGAGAACAAGAAAAAATCTTATGTCTTGGTCTTCTTAATCTTGGAAACTCTTCTAAGAAATCCTTAGTTGCCCAGCAACAACCAAATTCAAAAAATCCTAAGAAGCCATATCCTAAAAAGAATGGTCCTAAACCAAACAAGTCCTAAGCCATTTCAGTGTCAAAATGAAAAATCATTTCAACAAAATGATAAGGAAAATAAAAAAAAATGGAAGAAGACTGATAGACATTGCCACTTTTGTAATCGAGATGGCCACTTAGAATCCAAATTCTTTAAGAAGATGGAAGCCTTGGAAGCAGCAATGAAGAAGGCATAACATTTCATTTGGAGCACTCCAACACTTCAACTTCATCTTAAGGAATAGCACTTTCTTCCTGTGTTGTCAAGCATTTTGGTCTGATTGCACTAAATGTTTATTTTCTTCTCATTCTCATGAGTGACTCATTGATTCTGGAGCTTCTATCACATGGCCAAAACAAGCCATGTTTCTTCTTTAATTGTTTGTAAACACCAAAAAAAATATGTTGTTTGTGATGATAGATCTCTAGTGTTGTAGGACAAAATTTCACTAGACAATGGTCAATTCAATGATGTATTATGTGTTCCAACCTTATCCTGCAACCTTCTATCTGTATATCAGATAACTCATTCAGGTGAAGGTAAAATCGTTGAATTTTCACCTCACGATGTTGTAATTAACGACCTAAGAGATCCTAGACAGATTTTAGCTACTGGAATTGTTGATGATTCTACAAGGTTTCATAAGTTTAACAACTTTGGGTAATCAAATCTTCCCTTGATATTTGTTACTCATAATGATGAAGTGAGTAAATTTTGGCATGAGCGATTTGGTCACTTAAACTATCACTCCCTTCAGAATCTATGTAGAGAAAATATGGTGATAGGTCTTCCAATGGTATCTTGTAGAGATGGTGTTTGTTTTGGATGTGTACTCGGAAAACATCATTGAGATAGCTTTGAAAAACATGCCTCTTGGCACACCTCAGCTCCTTTACATCTTGTGCATAACGATTTATGTGGTCCACTTTCAGTTGTTTCATTCTTTGGCTACAAGTATTTCTTAAATTTCATTAATGATTCCTCCAGACACACTTCGGTATACTTCTTAAAACTCAAGAGTGAAGTAGTTAACATGTTCTTGGCCTTTAAGGCCTTTGTTGAAAAACAATCTAGACATCAAATTCTTAAGCTAAGATATGATAATGGAGGAGAATATCTTAACAAAAAATTCATCAACTTTTACGTTGAGAATGGAATTCAAATGCAACATTCTATTCCATATACTCCACAACAAAATGGTGTAGCTGAAAGGAAGAATTGCACCTTAAAGGAAATGGCTAATTGTATGATTCAATCTAAAGGACTTAGTCTTAATTTTTGGGTAGAAGCAATTAACTGTGAAAATTACATAATAGTTCGCACTCCTACTAAGGTTTTAAAGAATATCAGTCCAGAAGAAGCATGGAGCTCAATTAAACCAGATGTAAGTAACTTTCATGTTTTTGGAAGTGAAGCATGGGCCCATATTTTAGATGAGAAACATAAAGCTTTAGAACCTAAGAGTGAACAATGTATTTTTGTTGGATATTCTAAAGATGTCAAAGGAGATAGACTTATTCCACTTAAGTACAAAAATGTTATCATTAGAAGAGATGTAAATTTTGCTGAAAATATATCGGCCTACGAGCCTAGTTCGGCGGATGTGCCACCTCTCTCTATCCCTTCTACTTCTGAAAATATTTATTCTTCATATCATGACAGTGACGATGAAAATCCTCCCCCACCTTCTCAGGATCGTCCTTTAGCTCCTCAGCTTCCAAAATGGGTCCGTGCTACTCGGATGCAATAGGTGCTCTTTGTTGTAGATCTAACCCGAAAATATTATAGATCTGATATGAAAATATAAGATTATGCAAATAAACCCAAGAAATAAGATAGAAATGCTTTATTGATCTCAAAACCCTTAAGGTAGGGCAACACCATACATTCACTCCTTAAGGAAGGAGAACACTCCACAAGCCATATGCCTGTTCATACAAGAATACTTCTCTTCATATCTCTCCATGTGGAGTCTCTAGCCTCTATATAGGCCTCGTACATACAATACCATGGGTCATTACCATGGTTCCCTCATACCATCAACTAATACCATGGGCCCATTACATTATTATTAATTACTTGTGGTCCCTTACATGACATAGGTTAACCACCTTATTTATTACTATGGCCCATCCCATTATTACATTATTACCTTGGGTACCTTTCTCGGTACCCCATATTACCCCCCTAGGTATATAACACTCTTGCCGGTGATCCTACAGATCAGCGACGTACACGTTCTCAGTTCAATAGAGTCTCTTCTTTACTAGCTCAAGCTTCAGCTAATTATGATCCTGACACCTTTGTAGAAGCTTCAGGCCATCTAGTTTTGGACGCAGCTATGAATGAAGAATATTATTCATTATTGGCAAATGATACATGGGATCTTGTTCCCCTTCCAAAGGGACGAAAACTTGTTAGATGGACATGGGTTTAGAGAACCAAGTATGGACCAAATGGAAAAGTTGATAAACATAAAGCTTGTCTTGTTGCTAAAGGTTTCTCACAAGTTGAAGGCATTGACTATAATAAAAACTTCTCCCTTGTTGCCAAAATGAACTCTATCCACCTTGTTATTTCCCTTGCTACCTCTTTCAAATGGGAAGTCCATTAGATGAATGTTAAATATGCCTTCTTGCATGGGGACTTGTATGAAGAAATCTATATGGAACAACCTATTGGCTTTATACAAATGGACTCTAGCCTTGTATTTCGGCTTAATAAATCCCTTTATGGTCTCAAGCAAGCCCCTTAGACTTGGTATGCCAAAATGGATAGCTTTCTTTTAGAAACTGGATTCTTTAGGTGTCATTGTGACAATACTATCTACACCAAGAAAGTGGGAAAGTCTCTTATCATTCTTGTTCTTTATGTTGATGATCTTATCCTTATTGGTAGTGATCCCAACCTTATAAACCATGTGAAGTCCAACTTTAAATAGAAGTTTGAAATGACATACTTAGGACATTTGCATTATTTTCTTGCTCTTCAAGTCTTGCAATCCAAGGAAGGTATTTCCCTTTCCCAATCCAAGTATGCATGTGATCTTCTATGCCATTTTCACATGGAAGACTGTAAACCAGCCACTTCTCGCTTTCAGTCTGGAGCCAAACTTCAGTCACTTGTACTTCCCCTAAAGTTGATGCTACCTTATACCGTCAACTTGGAGGAAAACTTTTGTATCTGACCCATACTCATCCTAACCTTTCCTTTGTTGTTGGCCTTATTTCTCGGTTTATGAAAAACCCAAATGAAAGTCATTGGAAAGAAACTAAAAGAATACTTCGTTATGTTCAAGGCATAGTTCATTTTGGGATTCATTACATTGCAGAAGCATCTCCTCTATTGGTTTGTTTCACTGATTCTGATTGGGCTGGCAACCCTGAGGATCAGAATTCTACTGCAGGTTATGTGTTCACTCTTGGTTCAGGACCTATTACATGGGCTTGCAAGAAACAAAGTTCCATTTCTCTTTCTTCAGCAGAAGCAGAGTATCATAGTGTCATAGAATCTAGTAAGGAAGCCCTCTGGCTTCGTCAGATCCTGTCAGAGTATGGCTTTCAGCAGTAGCATCTAAATACACTTTGGTGTGATAATCAAAGTGCCATTAAACTATGCAAAGATCCAATCCAACATCAGTGCAGCAAACACATTGAACTACACATCCACTTCATCAGAAAGCTCATTCACAACCATGTTCTTGAAGTGCAATATTGTTCAACAAATGATAAAGTTGCAAACATCTTTACAAAGGCTCTCACAGAGGCGAAGTTTACTAAACTTCAATTTATGGTTGGAGTTCATGAAGTTGTCACTAAGGTAGGATAGGCTCTAATGCCTCCTTCCTTCTCCTATTGTGTCATATTTGTACATCCTTCAATCCTATCCGAAGTTGTTCTTAAGGGGGGATGTTAGGATATTTCGATACATAGGAAATAGTTAAGTATAACTTGGTCTAGTCTAGAATTAGGTAAAGTGTGTTTCTTTACTATGTAATTTTGTAACTTACAATCTGATGGTCACGATATGTAGTGATTTGACAGTTCATTCTCTCCTCGGTATTACGAACACTTGATCCATGGCTTAACACTCGATTGGTCCATGATCTCTATTTAAAGAGCATGGAGGGTCATTTTTAGGGTAACCGTTCATGAGAGAAGCTTATGTAAATTTTCATTCTTTTATTAATAAATTTCCTGAGTGGCCACGTTGGCTCAGGCCATGGACAGTTTCCCCCTTACCACGTCAACAATACTGGTGTATTGATCTGTGATCTGTTTGTGAGCAGTGTCCTTTGGTGTTCTGTCTGAGGAACTTACCTTGTAAATTACTACGTAGCTCCCCCAAAATTAGATCCCACCCTCACGCATAGTCTTCTATGCTTGCATTTTTGTATTAGATGGGTACTTTTGAGACTAGTGATCATTCTTACATAGGCCTTGCCCCCCCAAGGTATGCATATGGCTTATATTGTTTCACTTTAGTATGTACTCTAGTTCAGTGTCCTTGTGGAGGATTAGTGGTTCATATCATTCATGTGATACACGTGTGGGAGATCCTTTGCTTATGTTTTTTCTAGTTTTGCACACTTCGTTGGTAAATTTGTTCTTTTAATCAATTCTTCTTGGAGGTAGGCTTCTCCAATTCATCATCTTATCTCTTCAAGTGATATGGGAATAAGCTATTTGTGTTGGTCCTTTCTCTCTTTTACTATTTGGTTATGTTCATGCTCTATTACGAACTCCCAGACCAATTTTGGTATTGTAAGTATTACTCTAGTAATTTCAATGTTATGGGTATTTCTAGTACATTTTAAGGGGTAGTGAAAAATCTCATTATGTTTTAATGTTTGGGGAATTTCTTCAACTTTCTTGCATTCTTTATCCATTAGTACCACCATGTATAAACATAGAATGCATCCTAAACTATGCATAAACATCAAAGGGTATAACGGGCATTCTTGAACCATTGAGGTAAACAATTGTCTTGCAGCCTAAGCTAGGAAAGTAGTCAAGAGTTTTCACATAAGAACTCCATCTTACATTAAGGAAAATAGTAAACTATGGAATAAATAATTTGGGAAAACAAATCCCTCTCTTTTTCTAAAATCAAGGTTACTGCAATGAGTGGAGTTGCAAATTTAGGTGACATTAGAGGCAGAAGAAATCAATATTTATAGGAAATTCAACTTTATTGGCACACTAAAAATCTCATAGGAGGAAATTCTGATCATCGCGCGGAGCTGGAGCTGGAGCGGAGCGAAGAAGACCTAGCCCCCTGCGAGCTGCTACTGCGTCGCCGCCGCCTCAACCTGGGCTGCAAGGCCTGCTCTCTGGGCCTTGGCTGCAGCCATGGCCCATCTAGATCCTTCCCTTGGGGATGCGGAGAAAGCATTTTCTGCTCTGGTAAAATCTCTTCCCCCTGCCCGACCGAAACCATCAACTTCAAAATTTGTTAAGAAGCTGGATATTCTTCAAGAAGTGCAGCTGCCTCCATCTCTTCCTCGAATGGCAGCTCTATCTCTAGCAGAAAAAGGTCTTATAGGACAGTTCACAGGCTTATGGCCTTCCCCAAAAACAGTTCAGCGATGGGTGGAAAGAAACTGGTCCGATAAAATACAAGGAAAGATTTCAATTCGTTTCTATGGAAAAGGTTACTATACCTTTCATTTTGAAACCAAAGAAGACAAGGACTTGATATTCAGGAACGGACCCTATTTCATGGATTCGCGAGGGTTATATCTCAACAAATAGACCCCTGATTTCGACCCTGAGCTAGACATCCCCAATGCGGTTCCGGTTTGGGTCCGTCTTCCCCATCTGCCCTTGCATTGCTGGGGAGACGAATCAGTCAAAGCAATCGGGAATGCAGTAGGAAAATATATTGACAGAAGTGAGCCCAAAGACAACATGCAAGCCTGTGCAAGGATCTGCGTAGAAGTGGACCTCGGGAAAGGACTGCCGGAGGCCATCAAGCTGAAGGTGGATGAGTGGAGCTACATACAACAGCTAGACTACGAGCAAATACCCTTTAAATGCAAGGTATGTCATGAATATGGTCATTTCGCTAATAGATGCACTAAGGTAACCAATCTGGAATCAGAAGACCAAGGAGGACAATGGGAAACTGTGAGAAAGAAGAAAGCAGCACCTTCGTCCAAACCTGAATCTTCCACTGAACATCCAGGCTCTTCCTCCCTTCCCCCCAATCCGCCTCCTTCCAATCCATATGGCCCTTCCCAAAACCCCCCCCTCCCTTCATCCTCAAACCCTTTTCTTATTTTATCTTCTGAAGATCCCCAATCTGAGCATCCCTCCATTGATCTGTCCGATCCCCCAATAATCTCCTCGATTCTCTCTCAGCCCTCCTCTGACCCTCCCCCTCCCAGAACAACTAGAAGTTCTTCCAAATATATTGGCGCCTCAAGTGACCTCCATAAGAAGCTAGGACCAGGGCGGAAGACAGCCAAACAACATCTTGAAGAGAGCACGCAAAAGGATATAGCCCTTGGGATCCAAACGCCAATGGACTCCTTCATTATAGGATCCCAAGAGAAAGAATCATCACGAAAAGACCATGAGAGGCGAGCACCTCCTCGCTCAAATGCCCCATGATGAAGCTTTTATCTTGGAACAGTAGGGGTATGGGGCACCCCTCCAAATCAGCTGCCTTACGAGATCTTCTCCAAACAGAAAGACCTGAAATTATTTTGATTCAAGAAACCAAACAAAGTCAAAGTGAAATGCAGAAAATTGTAGATGCTCAAATTTTTTTTTCAGGGATCAGCAGTGATTCCAGAGGAGCATCTGGAGGAATTACAGTCATGTGGAACAGCCAACTCTGGGATTGTAAGTCATCCCTTCTCAATCAAAATTGGTTAAGGATTAATTTAGCTCACAAAGATGAGAGCTGTGATCTCATCATTTACAATGTCTATATTCCCAATCAGTACCGAGAAAAGGAACAGTGCTGGAAAGAATTGAAAGAAGACATTGACAATGAACATAATCCAAATATCATTCTAGCTGGAGACTTTAACTTAGTCCTCCACGCGAATGAGAAAAGAGGGGGTAGCTTTCTTCATGACCCCTTCAGAAGCCAGCTAGAAGGAATAATGTCTAATCATGAGTTGATGGACATTATCCCAAAAAATCGAAAATATACTTGGAATAACAGAAGGTTGGGGCCAGGCAATATCATGGAACGACTAGACAGAATTCTGGTTAATATCTCCTTGCTGTCCTCTTTTGCTGCAGGTCACACCAAAGTTCTCAACTCTACTGTCTCGGACCATTTTCCCATTATACTCATGCTGGACTCCCATTCTCAGTTGGGACGGATTCCGTTCAGGTATAATCCCCTCTGGCGAAGTAATGCTCAGGCGGCAGCTATTATAGAAGCAACTTGGAATCACCACATTGAAGGCTCTCCTAGCTACATCTGGGAAATGAAAATTAAAAACACAAGAAAAGCTCTCAAAGACTGGGCCAAAGTCAGTTATAAAGAGCCTGAAAAGATTAAAAAAAAATTACAGCAAGACTTGGAGGAGATTCAAACTCAAATTGAGCAGCAAGGACTCACTCACCAATTAAAAAATGAGGAATGGGAAACTCAAGGGCAGCTGATGCGCATTAAGAGAGAGGAAGAAATCAAGTGGAGAATTAAATCAAGACAGCTGTGGCTGAAAGAAGGGGACAAAAACACGGCTTACTTTCACAAGCAAGCCACAGTCAGGAAGGTAAGGAACAATGTAATTACAATTACAGATAGCCAAGGCAGTCAACATAATGACCAAGAATCCATTAAAAGAGTTGCTTCTCTTCACTTCAAAAGCCTTCTTTCGGAAAATCAAGAAGAATCTGACTATGTTGCGCTGCTACAGCATCTTCCAAAAGGAATCTCTCAAGAGATGAATGACAATCTAAATCAGGAAATTACGGAGGAGGAAATCAGAAAATCCATTTGGACCTTACAACCGGACAAGTCTCCAGGCCCAGATGGCTTTCCAATTAATTTCTACAGGGACTATTGGCACTTAATTCAAAAAGATATTGCAAAGATGCTGCGGGGAATCCAAAGAAAAGGGAAAATGAGGGGCTTCACAAACTCAACCTTCCTTGCTCTTATCCCCAAGGAAAATCGACCCATATCCTTCTCCAGGTTTCGCCCAATATCTCTGTGTAACACCTCATATAAAATCTTCACGAAAATCATAGCCTCTAGACTCCAACCCCTCCTTCCTTCCCTTATCTCAGAAAATCAAGGAGGTTTCCTCTCTAATAGGCAAATCCACGATTCAATTACTCTGGTACAAGAAGCCATTCACTCTAGCATAACAAGGCAAGAGAAAGGTTTCGTTCTCAAGCTCGACTTAGCCAATGCTTTTGACCGGGTAAGACACTCCTTCTTGTTCGCTGTCTTGAGAAAAATGGGATTCAATTCTGCCTTTATCAGTACCATTGCAGCCTGCATCTCAGGCCCATGGATTTCTCCTTTGATTAATGGGCGCCCTTGTGAAGCCTTCCAATCCTCCCGAGGGTTAAGGCAAGGTTTCCCTCTCTCCCCTTATCTCTTTATTCTGATGGATGAATCCTTTAGCAGAGCCCTAGACTACAACAGAAGAGTTGGCCTCATCTCAGGCATCAAATTTGGAAATGGAGTCAAGAACATCAACCACTCCCAATTTGCTGATGACACCCTTTTGATCAGGGGAGCTTCCACTAGCATTTCAAGGCGGTTCAAAACTCTCCTTGATCAATTTATGGAGTACTCAGGGGGAGAGATCAATTTCCATAAAAGTTGCATCTATGGCTGGAATATTTCCACCCAAACAGCTCACAGCATAGCTAGCATCTTTGGAGTCGCCTACAAAGCAAACTGGGACCACTTCACCTACCTTGGGATGCCGGTGAGTATGGGCCCACTAAAGGCTGATACATGGAATGAAATAATTGATAAAGTCAAGCGGAAGATCCAACAATGGGGAACTCAATGGCTCAATCCAACAGGCAGAATAATTCTCCTTAAATCAGGTATTTCCTCCCTTCCTCTTTATCATTTTACACTTTATCAAGCTCTTGCTACCTTTCATCACAAGCTGGAAATTGCCCTTTGAAATTTTTTATGGCAAGGAGGGAAAAAAGAAAAAAATAGATTTAATTTGGTAAGCTGGAAAAGTGTAATCCAATCCCAGGACAGAGGTGGTTTGGGAATAAGAGCCCCCAAAATCCTAAATCTGGCATTTGGAATCAAAATAGCTTGGAGGCTAATCAATGAGCCCACATCTTGGTGGAAACAGGTTCTAGAATGCAAATACCTCAACAGCAAAAGGTAAAGACTTCTTGAAACAGATATTCCCAATAGAGATGCTACCAAAATTTGGCAGCTCTGCAAGAAAGAAATATCCAATCTCATTCAAAATACTTCAAAGGTCCCGGGAGGAGGGGGAAGCATCGATTTTGCTTCAGACAAGATAATGGGTCTCCCTCCTTTAAATACAATTGACGAAGCCATCCCCTTCATACATCACCTCAATTGTAAAGGCATCCAAAGACTAGACCAAATATCGAAATGGGATGCCAACACTGGAGCATGGATTGAATGGGAATTTCCAGCCACTCCTCCAGTCTTAGATTCAAGTCTCAAAGTCCTCCAAAATAATCTTCAGAACAGAGCCCCCATTAAAAAAGGAGCATCAGATGGATTTCGATGGGATCCCACGGGCTCAAGCTATACTGTCAAGTTGGGGTATCAGTACATTTGTAATGACACTTATCAGAACCCCATATGGAATCACTGGCGGATAATTTGGAAATCGGAGGCTATTCCCAAAGTTAAATTCTTCAACTGGCTGCTGCTAAAAGGAAAAGTGCTCACAACTGAAAACTTAAAAAAGAGAGGGATTATCGGCCCTTCAAGATGCCCCAACTGCTGCTCAGCAGAGGAAACAATTCAACACTTGTTTCTGGACTGTCCCTTCGCCAAGAGATGCTGGATCAATTTGTCTTCCCTGGGCAATATAAATTGGCAACCCCAACAGAGCATTTCAGAAACAATCCTTGAATGGAGGAAAAACTGCCCATGGAAAGATAAGAGAAGCAAGATAGTAAAAAGAATCTGGGCCATTATTCCCCATAATCTTCTCTGGAAAATTTGGCTCACAAGAAATAATAAGATTTTTCAAAACAAGGAAAGCAATGTTCGAATGACATGCAATAAAGCCCACACATTGGCACAAGAGACAATAGCAGCAAAATATAAAGGGAAAATTCAAGCAGCAGACTATGCAGTGGAGGAAAGATCAGTTCTCAGGCACATTTTAGATAGGCCTAGACATCAACAAGAAACTCAGAAAACTGGCAATCAGAAGCAAATCCAAGTGAGGGAATGGGAGATCAGACTCCCAGCAAGAGATTACAAGATATGGATTCAGAGAAGCAACTGTCCAACTCTACATTTTGATGGGGCTTCAAAGTCCAATCCAGGACAAGCAGGAGCGGGAGGAGTGATCTCAAATGAGTTTGGAGATGAAATCTGCAGCTATGAATGGAGCTTGGGAAGGAAATCTAACAATATTGCAGAGGCATTAGCCCTTTATCAAGGACTAATTCAATTAAAAAAATTGGGCATTAGAAAAGCTCTAGTTTTTGGAGACTCTACAATTATAAATCGCCTTATGAATTAAAACCACCGCTCCCCCAACAGTAATCTCCAGCAACATGTTGATCGCATCAAACTCCTCCTCACGCATTTTGAAGATATCAAGTTCTATCATATCCTACGCACGTTAAATATGAAAGCAGATAAATGTGCAAACAATGCTGTTGGAAAGCAAGAAGGTGTGTTAAGGCACAATAACAGAGAAGCCTTCTAGCCCCTGCCATGACTCAGGAAAGTCTTAGTACAACCCAAATTCGCGTGATCCTCATTTGTGTGAAGGGCATAATCTACTCAGCAGCAGGACAACCGGCAGAAAGAAGACGTCCTCCACACAGTCACTTCTGGACCTCGAATAAGGCAATCATCTGTTTTACTGTAAAACTCACTCATCACAGAGCCGACGCCAGGACTGAATTCGCAGCAAATGGTGATCTTCTTAAAGATTTGGGACAGAGTCACACTTCTCCCGTGACCCTGATCCTAATCTGGCTCCTAATCTACTGCTCAAATCATTCTATAAATATCAACACCAGCATCCAAAGAATCACCCAATACGAGCAAGAAGCCACGCAGCACCATCTGTTGGAAGAAGGCTCTCTCACCCAACGCAACAGAAGGAGCGATACTCTGCGTCCCAGAGGGGAAGAACCACTGGTATTTCCTCCCTTTAATCTGTTTTATTTTTCTCTAACTACTGTCGCAGTGAACCACAGGGCAGCCCAAGGTCGAAACAGCAAAGCATCTGGTCCAAAAGATCTTGCTTCTTCTCATTCTGTGCTCTCCAATATTCGTCTTCTCCCAGCTCGCTCCGTTCTCCCCGCATCTGTCATCCCTGATCCCCTTCTTTCTGTTAACCCCTACTGTGAGCTCTCTTCAGCTCACCCACCTCTTTTCTCCTTCGCCTCAGATACTCCCTTCTTCTCAGTCGCCCTTCCCTCCCTTCGATTTCTGGCCTGTCTCTAGCTCTTTCTCTTCTCAGCGCTTTTTCTCAAGCCCCATCTCAGTCACTATTCTATAACCGCCTCTCTATTTGCGGGATTCTCACCTACTTTTGTCAGTTCTCTCAGAACCCATAATCAAGTTTATAACGTTCATACCAGTCCTGCCTGTTTGGCCCCAGTTTTCATTTACCTCTTCAACAACAACATTAACTCTCCTATGGCGCACAGTGAGGATTGTTTCCACTGTGCGGATCTTCAAGCTGAGCTAGAAGAAATCAGGACTCAGTAGTCAATGTTAGACAGGAAACAAAGCCTTTTGGAAGCAAGAATAGAAGATCATGATAGGCGTCTCGATGAGCAAAGCAGGAGGCTCTTTGAACAGGATCGAATTAACACAGAAAAATACAAAGCAGAAATCCAGCTCTTTATGCACAACGCGGCCTCCCTCGAAGAGCAATTCAGGAAACTCACAAACTGTTGCGCCCATGCATAAGAGTCAATTTCTATCCTAAAATACATGATGGAAAATATCACTACTGCCTCAAGCTCCTCAAGTGTCAAACAAGAAGCCAAAGACGACAATCCGGAGGAATCAACAGCTCGTCAAATCCAACACATCATGATTGACTAAATGAAATTCAAATGTATTTTTTTGTTATTCTCATTTATAAGAATCTATAGTAGTGTTGTTTTTAATAGTAGCAAGCAAGGCAAACCAAGAATCAAGGGGGTAGCCACTTTTTGTAAACCCCTTGCTCTCTTTCAGTTTGCACAATCTATGTACCAGAGGATTCGAAATCCCTGTTTTTTTTTTTTTTTCAGAAATTAATATATAGCAACCGACCATTTCAAAAAAAAAAAAAAATCTCATAGGAAAATATTATATGCAAGACAGAGGTAATGTGTTCACATAGATGGATTCCATACTCGAGGATATCCATCATGAAATCAAGCATCCTCACACTCACATCATGAGCATGAGCTCAAGGATTGCTCACCTAGAGGCACACCTGACCTATAAAAAGTCTCACAGTCCAAATACCCCCAACTCCAATATTGTTCATATCTAAGTATTTGATTCCTCAAGATGATGTAAAATATTCTTATATTATACTTTGTTGAGTTTTGAGTCTTTGTATGATATATGTTCTCTGATGGCAACCGTAGATTAGTGCACTATATCCTTTTTTGGACATTTATTGTTTTATTAGAACATTATCATATTCTTGATCTCCCTCGGAGAACTACTCTAACTAAGATCCCATATGGATATATGATGATTACTTACCCCTTGTTTGTCTTTAGGTTTCTTTTTGGTAGAGGGTAGCATAGGCAAGTGTATTATATGTGCAATTTTGTGTTTTGTATAATCAAAATACTAATTAACAAAAACAAAAACAAAAATTGGTTATTTTGAAGACGTAGAATGTGAATTTGCACCATTGGAATCTTATGAAGTGATTTATGGTGGACCATTCTTATGGAAAAGGGATCTGACTTTGCATAGGAGCTAAAAAAATATGGTTTACTTATGTGTGGTTAGTGGTACACCATGTAACCACATAGAAAGAAAGCAAAAGTATTAGTGTTGTAAATGGTACAAGGGAGTACTAGAATCTCAAATAGAACAAACAAAAAATATGTATCCTTCATAATTGATGGACTAGTAGACTTGCATAAACGAGAGGAACCATTAATTAAAATGATGCCATTAAAACCCAAAGAAAGGAAGAGCACTAGAGTAAAGAAGATGAACATATGGGGGTGCTTGTCCTTTTGACCAAACTCATTAAATAATTATCAAGCCCATAAAATTATTATAATTACATACTATGAATTTTTATGACTGAGTTGTGAATACAATGCTTATGTACAATATTATAGGAAAGTTAATAATTCAAATAACCTTAAACATCAATGGATAATAAATAGCCTTAACAAAAATGGAACCATAAATATCCTTATGAAGAAATAAAAATTCATTAAAAAGACAAATAATTAAACTCCAACACCTTTGCTTGTGTAATTCATTATTACAATGTTTGCATTTTAAATATTTTAACCCAAATTATAATTCCAAAATAATTTTGGTATTTTTCATGGAATGCAATATAAAATGACATTTGCCAAAATTGTAATAAAATGCAAGGTACCATTGAATTTAAGAATAGTATGTTGTTATAAACTTCATGCAATGCAAAATAAATAGTTTAAGAAAATCTATCCAAATTTGTTATAAACAATAACCTTATAAAATAATCAATAACTTCAAAAAATTTGAAATCCACATACATACTAATAGGTAATCATATATTGTCATATATTTTCCTTATTTATCAAAACAAATTAGCTCAATATTTATATTATTATTTTAAATTTTATATAAAGTACATTCGTATAAAAATCACAACATTTTAAATTAGTATAAAAAAATATGTGTTTATTTATTTTATATATTTATGTGTTTCCATATTTTTAATTTAATTATGATTAATTATTAGGTGGATGGTAGGAATAATTACATCTTAAGGCATTCCCTCTAAAATAAACTCCCCACTTATCACACTTGTCTTGTTATGATCCGTCTGATGGGATGTTAGATCATTCAAATATTTGCCATCATTGGATTAAAGATCTCGTTGTAAATGAAATTGATCTCCCTTCCTCAAAACGAAACCAAATGAATAGAAACCTAATGCTCAATTCCCCTCGTTGGAAACTTAGCTCAGTGGATGCTCGATGCCCCTCCTCGGAAGCCCAACTCTTTCCTTGCTGAAGGAAGAATTCTTACTCTCTCTTCTTTGGCAGTGGAAAAGGATTCACAAGAAGCACACAGGGGATCAAATCACTTCTATAGGATTTTTGAACATATGTGTGGTTTTTTTCCTGAAATCTATTATATATTTCACAAGCTACATGATTTAATTGAACGAATAAACGAAGATCCATAGCCCCTCATCCTAGAGGCGGGAAAAAAGTACTTACAAAACCAAGAGCTGATATAGTAAAGCTTGAAGTCAAGGAGGGTGAGGCCAGTTTGAAGTCAAGGAGGGAAAGGCCAGGTTGGGTGAACCCATCTCAATGGATGCTCGATGCGCGCAAATGAATTTTCCACTATAAGCATCTGCTATGAAGCCTCCAAGCAAGGCAAAACTATTGTGGCCCTTGTGTAGTAGTTGAAATTTGTAGCAGAAGTTGTAACACCTTCATGCAATAAATTGGTCAAATATATGATGAATTTTGAGGCAATGGAATAATAAGTGAGCCTCTTGCTAAATTCAACTCATGCACAATATATCAATGGGTTATAACTACATCTGTAGATTGTTGGTTGGCTTAGTAAACTATTATAACAATTTTAGTTCAATTAAGAGTGTTTTTACGGTTTCCTACAATGTTTCTTTTCATTGACTCACCTAGCTCCATTGTCTATCTTCTTAACTATGGAATTTTTGTTATTGCTATAGATTGTGTAAGGTAGATCCTCATCACTTGTCAAAAATCAATTTCCTATAGTGGTACATGCAACTCTACCCACGCTTTGAGTGGAGATACATTTCAATGTATACGAGGAATTTGAATCTCAATGATTTTGGGAATCTCAAGCTTATGAAATTTTTTACTTCCTTCTTGCCCAGTTTGAAGCTTCTTTCTATTTTAATTTTGAGGATGTGGTGTTGTGTCTGGTCAATTTTCATGTCCATTTGTTGCTAAGATTCCTCAAGTTACAAGGTTCCACAAATTTCTATGAGAAATGAGATTTTAATTCTATCTGGAGAGTTTAATTCAATCTTTATGCAGGACTCAAGCATCTGCTTATGAGCATTGATGAGATGGAGCTCAACATTGGACTTATTGAAGCAGTTATTTTCGAGACAAAGGAGAGGGGCAATATTAGTGGAAATCACTATGTTGTACTCCAGAGCTTGCCAAATTAGAAGGTTGTAAAAAAGGGGAGATCATTGTACATCGATTTATTGATGAGACAAGTTGTCCTTGTTGCATTCCTTGTATTCCAAGGGAATAACTTGTAAGAAAAGACACATCTAGACACCATCTATATCAAAACGTATGGCATGTACAACACTTTTTTACCTTATGTGATATACACATGAAAGGTCCTATTATCAATGAAAAATTAATAATAAGAAAATTGAAAGTGATGATAACACGGAAGGTGGAGTGCGAAAAAAAAATAGTAGAAGAATAGCTAGGGTTGTAAGTTTCTGAGCACCATGGAGGCATGCAAAGGGGGGAGCTCCACTCCCTCCTATAGGTAGGCAGTGGTCAGCAGAGGCAAGAAACCTTTAGAACCTATTAGAGGGCCTTTAGGAGAACGAAATAAGAATCTGGAAGAGGACCAAGACTTTACCAAACCAAGAGAGGACCACAGCAAGAAAGATAATGAGGAAGAAGACAAAAAACAGGGAGCAGAAAACAAGGCACAAAAGGGGCCTTGCAAACCCAAGGCTGAGGTCACTCTCAGAGTAGTTTTAAATGATCATGCCCTGCAGGCGTATATGGATCACATGCAGACCTATGATATCATTTTCAAATTCATGGGATTATGGCCCACTGAAAAGGCATTACAAGCATGGATTAAATATCATTGGAAACCGAAAGGAAGCATAGACCTACACCTTGGGTCAAAGGGTTTCTTCACTTTGGTCTTCACAAATATTGAGGATAAATACAGGGTGTTTGAAGGAGGACCTTACTTCTATGCAGCAACAGGCCTCTACATGCGGCTGTGAATGATGATTTTTGTTTCGGAGAGAGAAACTTTCAATCAATTCGGGTCTGGGTAAGACTTTACTCCCTACCTCTTGATTAGTGGCAAACAAAATTGCTATCTACCATAGGAAATAAATTAGGGCATTTTGTTAAAGCCTCTAAGGCCACCAGAAGCAGAAAATACACCTCCTTCACTAGAATTTGCATCGATATGGACCCATCAGGAACCCTACCAAATGAGGTCATATTGGAAGTTTTTTATGAAGAATGGGTGAAAAAAGTAGATTATGAACATATTCCCTTTAGATGTCTCAGGTGCCATGAGCATGGGCACCATTTTAGAGACTGCCCTCTCAGCAAAACAGAGAACAAAAGTAAAGAAACCACAATGGAAGACACTGAAAGCTTTCACAAAGTGGGACATAGAGGAAAAGGAGCAAAAAGGGGACCAAAACAGCAAGAAACAGAAAAGCAACAGGCCAATTTGAATAGGTTCCAGGCTCTCAAAGAAGAGGAAGAAATATCAAATGAAGATCAGGTAATGGAAGGAAGCTTAGGGGCAAAGGAGAAAGATGAAGATAGGGAACAAGCACAGGATGCCACTAAACATAAAGAAACAATGTTGCATGATGAAGAACTGGAGATGGATCAAGATATGACTCAGAGTGAGATGGAAACTAATGATCAAGAATTGCAGGAAATTCTGGATAGAGAAAACCTAGATCTAGAAGGATTCTTGAAACAGGGAACCATGGGAGGGGTAGACTCATTACCTCAAGAAGAGTTCAACAGAATACAATAGTTGTTCCTATGGAAAACTCGGGACAAAGGGATGGAAAAGAAAAACAACAACAAAAGATCAAGCAACGAAGGAGTGAAAACTATGAAAACCACACCAGGACTAGCTCCCAGATACCCAGGAAAGAAAAGAGGCGGGAAAAAGCAGAACGGGCTACTCATGGAATGTGGAAAGCTGATGATTGATTCAGGTAAGATGAAAGACCTACCCAGTTACTCCTTTACAAATCTTTAATAATGAAGTTCACATCTTGGAATATTAGAGTTTTATATAATAAAAGGAAACAAAGATTACTTAGCAAAAGAATGAAACAAGAAGCTCCAGATATGATATTTATCCAGGAAACTAAATGTTCCATTCAAAAAGTGAAAGAAATTAATAGTAAATGGCTCAATAGATTTGAGTTTCTAGAAGTTAAAGCAGATAATACAGCTGGAGGCATACTCACTATTTGGAACCCCCAAAAGATTGGCATAATATATGTTGAGGCATCTACGAATTATTTATCAGTGGTTATACAACCTGTGGGAGACAACGAGACCTATTTGGTCACGAATGTCTATGGTCCACAAAGACTGGATGATAAACTAAAATTTCTAGATTATTTTGTAGAACCCAGAGATAGACATGTAGGAATTCCTTGGATAATGTGGGGGGACTTCAATATGATCAAATCATTTTCAAAGAAAAGGGGGAACAAGAACTTTAAATAAATATTCTACATCATTTCTAACATTCATAGATAATATGAAGTTAGTTAACATTGATATGATTAATGGCCTCTTTACTTGGAACAACAAGAGACGAGGGGAGTCACAAGTAGCCTCAAAATTAGACAGATTCATAATTTCATAGGACCTTATGCTCACAGACAAGAAAATGACAGTGATAATTCTCCCCTTTCTTGGATTGGACCATTGGTTTGTACAACTGGAGGTAAAGGGCATAGGCAACCCTAGGAACAGGCCTTTCAGATTTGAGAATGTCTAGCTTACCCACCCCGATTTTATCAGTAGCATAGCAAGATGGTGGAAAGAGGATCTGCACATTCAGGGAAGAAGAATTTTTTTGCTCCACAAATGACTAAAACACATCAAGCTCAGACTCAAAGACTGGAACAAGAAGGAATTTGGCAATATTTTTGTAGCAAAAAAAGAGGTTGAAGATAAGATGAAAACACTCAATCAAACTCTTATTTTAGAGGGCTTTGACAGAGTCAGAGATGACCAAGTCATCAAACTTCATCAAGACTGGGAGAACTTACGCAAACAAGAATAAATATGTTGGCGAAAAAAAATATGGAGTTCAGTGGCTAAAAGAGGTGGGATGGAACACCAAATATTTCCACAGATCCACCATGGTGAATAGATCTCATAATAGGATCTCTTCAATCAAGGATGAGGGAGGTCATCTGAGCAATTCCCATGAGGAAATAGAATCTATGTTAGTCCAGCACTTTCAAGGTATAGCAAAGGAGACCACTGCAGACAGAGAATATTTTATCAGGGACTTAACAAGGCATATTCCCAGGCTAGTACCTAGATAAGATAATCTCAATCCCAACAAGCCAGTGACTAAAGAAGAGGTCAGTGAAACTGTTAAGGAAATGCAGAATGGAAAAGCACGAGGCCTTGATGGTTTCAATGTGGATTTCTTCAAAGCCTGTTGGAGCATTATTAAACAAGATATCATGAATGTGGTGGAGGATTCCAGGATGAATAGAACCATTCTGAAGGCGCTCAATACTTCTTTCATCTCCTTGATCCCCAAACAAGATAATGACTAGACTCCAGACAGGTTTAGGCCCATAGCTTTGTGTAATGTGGTATACAAAATTATATCCAAAGTTGTCGCCAATAGACTCAAACCCCTTCTCCCCATTCTTATGTCAGTGGAGCAATTAGGTTATGTGGAGGGTAGAAAAATCCTCAATAATATCATTCAAGCACATGAAGTGGTGCATTCAGTGTTAACCAATAAGAAGGCGGGAATGATTATGCAACTGGACCTTGCCAAAGCTTATGATAAGTTGAATTGGACCTATATTAGGAAGTTCCTTCTAGCCTTTGGCTTTGATCATAATTGGGTAAGATGGGTTATGGCACTGATCACTTCTTCTAGCTTTTCAATATTGGTCAATGGTTCTCCTTCCAAGACCTTTTCTCCCTCAAGAGGTCTCAGACAGGGAGACCCGCTCTCTCCCTTTCTCTTTATCCTCATGATGGAAGGACTTGGGAGATCTATCAGGCATGCAAAAGAAATGGGTCATATAAAGGGTATCCAAATGTCTGAAAATGGACAAGCTTTGTCCCATCAACAATTTGTTGATGATATTATGCTACAGGGAGTTCCCACAATAAAAGAAGCTCTTGCTTATAAGCAAATCCTACGTGACTTTGATATGGCCACAAGTATGGAGGTTAATCTATCTAAATCTAAGATTTTTTTTCTTTAACACTAACATTGCTATTCAGTGAAACATCTCCAGAATTTTAGGCTTTCAAAAGGAGATCCTTCCCTCCAAGTACCTAGGAGTTCCTCTTACTGATAAACCTCTGCAAAAAAAATCTGGGAACCGATAATCAATAAGATGGAGGATAAAATCAGAAAATGGACTATTATATTTTTAAACTTGGCAGGACGGTTGGTGCTTACAAAAGTTGTTTTGCAATCTATACCCATTTTTATGCTCTCAACACTTCCAGCTCCAAACGGAGTTTGCAACAATTGAGAACTATTCAAAGAGACTTTCTCTGGGGTAAGGGGGAGGAGAGAAAGAAATGGGCCTTGGTTGCCTAGGATAAGTTTTGCAAACTGAAATCCCATGGGGGCCTTGGACTGGATGATATAGATGTACTCAACAAGGTGTTAGGGGTGAAGTTATGGTGGCGTTGGGTAAAGGATCCAAAGGCTCACTAGGCTCCTGTATGGAAAGAAAAATATGCCAACACTTCACAAGAGAAAGATCACATAAGGATGACGGGAATCATAAATGGATCCCACATTTGGAATAAGGCCTAGGAGAATAGATAATTAGTGCAGAAAAAGAGTTTCTAGGAAATCAGAGAAGGGGACCTTGCTCTATTCTGGGAGGATAGATGGCAACAAGAACCTACACTATTAAGAGAGGATTTGTTGGACCTAAAGAAAGCAACGGACACCAAAGGGCTTTTCAGGGTTAAAGATTTTTGGGAAAACCCCAGTCTAGAAGATAAATAGAGAACCTGGAAGAATATAGAATTTGGGGCTGACAATCCCTTGAAAGAAAAAATAGAGGCATTGATGCGAATTTTTGAACAAAGGAAGTTTCTGGTTTCAGAGGGGCATGAGCAACTCAGATGGGGCAACCATAAAGAAGGCACCTTCAATATTAAGGAAGCAAAGAAGGTATTCCTTGAGCTGGATTCCCAAGTTCTGGTTAGGGTTTGGTAGAACCTTTGGAAGCATCAAGGTTGGATGAAAATCAAACTCTTCATGTGGTTGGTTCATCAAAAGAAAATTCTGACTTGGGAAAATATTAGGAAGAGGGGTGTTCTAGCACCTTCTAGATGCCAACTCTATGAAGCCCAAGATAAGACAATGGGGCACCTTCTCAATGACTATACCTTTACCTCTTGGTTGTGGGATTCTTTTGCTACAATTTTCCAACAAACAGACAGGGACAAAGAAAGCATTATCAACACCCCAAATAACTGGAGACGAAACTTTTCTGAGTATGAGTTTCTTCGCTTGGCTTGGGTTTTAAGTCCAAGCTTCATAGATTGGAATGTTTGGAAAGAAAGGAACAATAGAATCTTAAAAAATATTCACTGCACCACCCAACACATTTTTTAGCAGATTTTAAGACAGCGCAAGGAGACAGTCAGCACCCTTGTGCATAACTCCTCCAAAAATCCACCTTCAGAAAAGGAGTAGCAGATACTTTGTCAGCTGAATATATAGGGACTTATACCACATGGAATGGATAGGAAGGTTATGAATCTGCCAAATAAGCCAGATTATTGGCATCCTCCCCTTAGGGTTTTCTGAAATTCAACATAGATGGGGCCTCTAAAGGCAACCCAGGTCTTGTTGGTTTCAGAGGAGTGTTACAAGATGATAGCGGTTGCATTCTTTTCATTTTCCATTGCCATCTGGGAAGAGATACAAACAATATGGCTGAATTAATGGCACTTGAATAGTGTCTAGATTTCCTAAAGCAAGACAATCTCCAGAATGTTATTATTGAAGCTGATTCTAAGCTGATCATTAACTTGGTTAAAAGAATTTGCTATGGCACAAAGCCAAAAAAATTCTCAAGCCATTGGAGGCTGATATAGGTCTTTCAAAGGATTCGATTTCACCTCCTACACTTACACACAGGGAGTTTTACTCATGCGCGGAGGACGACCAATAAATTTGCGAACGTTCTAGCCAATGAAGGAATGGCTTGTACTAAAAACAGAATCAAGCTAATCTGGCGAGATATGCCACAGAACAAATTAAGGGAGAAATTTTTTAGTCAGGCGCAAGAGGACCACAACGTATATCGAAACAGGACCATAGAAATGGGATTTGGTTGACTTTGTTTTGCAGAGTAATGACACAAGCAAGTTTTGGGTATGCAGGTCTACGTTTGGCATCAACGAACACGAGGTTTTAGTGGATTGGCGGGAATCAATGTTCCTCTTCTTCTTTGGGCTAAGGCAACAAAATACAATCTTTCATGGCAACAACTATTCCCTGCTTTCTTGGCCGGTGATAGCTTTACCACCCTTGAAATGGTTTCCGATGTATCGCACCACTTTCAGGCTGGTAGCAATTTTTCTTCTTCGGAAGTGATTCCACTCACCTTCAAACACATGGCTCAGGGTAGGGAGGCAATACCACCCTCATCACGTGGTAATCTTTGGTAAGGTTGGGCCATGTGATATGCTTTGTGACCGTTGGATCTACTGAGGTCATTCTATGACTGGGATTAATTGGGCTTGTTAGCAAGTCCGGTACTATGGTTAAATTTCGTGCCGCTTGTACGATCTTTCTAGTTTCACGTGAATCCGACGGATTTCAGGAGGTGAACTAGCTTGAAGGTTATGTAAAAAAATGGACCCAATAGCTTTATCAATTACGATTTTCTATGCTCATCGGGTCCGATTTGCCTGTTAATCGGTGTGTTTCTTGGCCACCCGAAATGTTTCTCTTCTTTTGGATCCTTGGCTCAGGAACTAATGGTTAGTTGTATGTTTAAGCCTTTGTACAATATTTCTTTTTCCGATTAAATAAAAGGTTCCGCTCTTGCCTCAGAAAAAATAAGAAATGTCTTATTATCAATGGAAACACTATGTGGAAGAATCCAACATGATATTTTTGAGGCAGGTTAGCACCTTTATTTAAATTTTATGGGTTTTTCAATAGCCTACATTATTCTTGGACTTATCTGGTTTCTCCAATACGTGTGCTTCAAGAATGATATACTACATCTTCAAAATTGTATAGTGATTGTGATATCCCTTGGAATGCTTGAGATGAACTTGTGGTATTTTGAATGGTTTAGATTTACATTGTTACATGAATCTGTTTTTTAATTTAAATGTCAAAATATTGTAATTCCAGGAATTTCAGTTAATGGAAAAGTTGGATCTTGTCATCATTAAATGTGATTATGAGTAGGTGGCATGTGTAGAGGCCTCTAGCTCCAGTAAATCCAAGACCTAATTTTGAACCACCATCACCTTTTCGGACAATATACAACATACCTTCTTGCTAGAAAAAGGGAGCAAAACATGATGATAGTTTCCTCGCAGATATTGAAGGACCTGACAAAGGTAGCATTATTGTGTCTAAGACATCAAAGGAATTCAAGATACTATGGTTCCTGAGGAAAAATTGCAAATGTCCACCCCCTGTCACCTACACCTATGTCAGTAGATTAGAGTTGGCACTAAGGTAAGTTAGAAATCATCACTATCGCATGGGGCCACAGTGGAGGCATATTTCCAACTACACTGCCTTAGAAAAGTACCTCTGATTCAGTCAACAACAGGTCCACCAGGTTCAATGGATGCAGTAGCCTCAAGCATAATCATCTTCTTAGACAGTATCTCAACAGCCTACCCAACCTTCTGAGCCCTCTTAGTAGTCACAACTTTCACCATAATTGTTACAACAACTATATCCATAGCAGCAAGAATAGCTTAAACAAAAATTTCATATACATGAAAGACATCATTAGCCTACTGTAAAGAAACAGGGATCTCAAAGAGACAATAGACAATATAAAAGACATCAACAAAGGCAACATGGAAGATAAAATACAAATGATTCACTAAAGGAAAAAATTAGAGACAAGTGTCTTAATACATTTTGTTTCAAAATTATTTGTTGTTTTAATGTGAAAAAGTGTGATTCTTAATTATACCGATATCCAAATTGTATTCATGTATGCTTAATATTAGAATGCAATTCATTAATTTATTTATTCTAACATTATTATATACTTTAGGGCTTTGTTGGAGTATTTTTCACCCTATGCCTTACTAAATACAATGTGTGTTAGAAGGTTTTTCATAGCCAAAGATGCATGACACATTGTCTAACACTACTTAGTTACAGACAAATATAGATTTTTGGTTGGCTTGTCTATTGAAAATTGAAACATTTGTTGTCGTAAAGCATGAGACTTCAAATTTTTCAGTAGTTAGTTTCTTAGTAAACTATTAGAACAAATTTAGTTAAATTAAGAGTGTTTTTACAGTTTCCTACAATTCTTCTTTTCATTGACTCACCTAGTTCCATTGTCTATTTCCTTAACTGTAGAATTTTTATTATTTCTATAGATTCTATAAGGCAATTTCTGATCACTTTTCAAAAATCAATTTCCTATAGTGGCACAGGAAACTCTGCCCACACTTTAAGTGGAGATACATTGTAATGTATAGGAGGAATTTCAACCTCTATGATTTTGGTAATCTCAATCTTGTGAAAGTTTCTATTTCTTACCCATTTTGTAGTTTCTTTCTATTTTAATTTGTTCTTCAACCTAGTTTTGCACAGTTCAATTGATGTAGGGTGACATGGAATTGGCTGATTTAGCCAGCAAGGATAATGAAAGATATACTAAAGCACTGGGAGAAACAACTAATGTAGCTCACATAATTAATGAAATTATTAATTCGTTGTACATATAAATATTGTATGCTAATGGGATAGCTCATAAAATTAATGAAATTATTAATTCCTTACACATATAAATATTGGATGTTAATGGGATAACTAACAGGGTAACTATAATCGAGAAAAACATTAGGGTGATTTCTCAAAGGATGTTAATTAACAGAGAGCAAACAAAAAGATAATAGGTCATTGCCCAGATGAATGCCTGGAAGAATTGTTTTCAGGGGGCTTATACACTCCTTGGGGCAGACGTGAAGACATATATAATTTAGAATACTATGAGGAGATGTTGCATAGAGCTAGAGATGATGATAGTTTCCTCACAAATATTGAAGAACCTATTAGAGGTAGCATTATTATGTCAAAGACATCAAAGGAATTTAAGCTACTATGTCACCTAAGGAAGAATTTCAAATATCTACCTCCTTCCACCTACACCTATGTCACTGGATTAGAGTTGGCACTAAGGGAAATCTGAAATCATCACTATCCCATAGGCGCACAATAAACATGTATTGCCAACTACACCGCCTTAGAAAAGTACCTCCCATCTAGTCAAAAGTAGGTCCACCAGGCTCAATGGATGCAATAGCCTTAAGCATCATCATCTTCTCATGAAGTATCTCAATAACCTGCCCAACCTACTCAACCGTCTCAACAGTCACAACCTGCAGCACAGTTGTTACAATAGCTATATCCACAACATCAACCATAGCTTTTGTTAGCGCTTGGAATTCACCTAGGCTGAGATAGATAAACTCTCAAGGCTACATCAAACCATTTCACCTCGTAGCTAGCCCTACGAGGTATGAGAAGGCTCTCTCGGGTCAGATTCTGTAGATCTTTCAATATGATGGGTTGACCCAATTAGGAATAAAGATTTTAGGCTAGTAAATTGATTAAGGGGAATTGATTTAAAGATTTTTGGTTTTTTGGTGGCAATTGGAGGGAGTGCAATTCAGGGTGCGGGGATTGAGCACAGTTTTTGCAGGGGGATCTTTGGGGCAAGGTAGGAGTAAGTGCTGATGCTTTAAATCTGAGATGGATGATCAAGGATGATAGAGAAGGAGCTAGAGAGGGCAAACTACCATTTGAGTCCTCTCTAAACAGTAGAAAACATAAATTTTGAACAAACTAAAAAGCTGAGCATGTCAAAGCATGTATTCAAACTTTACCACTTCATCTGTCCAAATAGAAGCAAAAGAGAGATGTTGAATACATAAAAAAACTTACAATAACATGTAGAGAACACACCATCAACACTACAATCCACATGAATCCACAAGGATGTCTGCAAAACCCTGGCCTTCTTCCTCTTGAAATTGCAAAGATAGATGTACAATATACAATGAAACTTTCTCCCACAAGAGTCCAACCTTCCAACCTCTCAAAATGACTAAGAGACCACATAATATAGGCAAGCTAACCTCTTCCCTTGCCTCTAGGGGTCGAGCTCATTCTTCTAGGAGAAGTTTGAACTAATTCCAAACTAAGCACTAGATAATAGGCATCTCAACAACTTGCCTCTATTACTTAGCTAACTGATTCATGCATTAATTTTCACTTTTTACATCAAGGAAGCTTCTAGAAAGGTAAAGAGAGATAAAATCTATCAAAGTGTCATGAAAATATTACATTCATCCA